>CAAKHF010021712.1:79803-94182 GCA_901007745.1 Hippocampus kuda
GCATTAAAAAAAAGTCCACGTGAATTAAAAAGTCCTCATAAAGTGACTGGCGGCGTTAAAAACAGCATCAGTCTTTGCACGAACGGCGCTATAAAACGCAGACGCTCCCTAACAGGATGTTTATTTACATTTATAAACCTCGTCACCCGCCCCACTACACACACACACACACACACACACACACACACACACACACACACACACACACACACACACACAAAATGTCATTCTTACTGCCGCTCTGGAGTCGTGGGATGCTTTTGTTGAACACCGCCGACTCAGCACTTTGTCAGGCTCGCAAACGAGGCGAAGAAGTCCTCGAAACTGCCTGGGGAGGCGCACGCATGCACGCACGCACGCACGCACGCACGCACGCACGCACGCCCGGCGGCTTGCCAGCTTGACAAGAATTCCAAGAGATCAGCCCAAAACGGTGGTGGCGGTTTGAAGAGAAACAAGTGCAGGCTGTCGAATCGAAGGAGGTCTCTTCAACGGACGCGTGGCAACTGTGTGAACACAGCGTAAGGGCGACCATACAAACTAAACACGAAATCCAATTCATAACTCCAACGCCATGTTTTGCACATCCTTAAACTAACTTCAAACATGTACCAAAAATAAATTCCCTTCAACTTAAATGATTACGTTTTGTCACCATTTTATTAACCTTGCTCTTTGCGTTTGCGTCTATCAGCAGATAAAATAAACACGCAGAACAAATTCATAGCAAATGTAAGCTTTTGTTAAATTGTTCATTATTATTTTATATTTGAGCATTATATTCTTTTATGTTAGTTACCTAAATCATATTCCGTTTAGTAATTGCTGAAACGTTCTTATGTTGCTTGCGTCTGATTGGCTGAAGAAAAGCAGGAAGTGTTTTCGTTACCGGAAAGAGGCGTGTTCGTTCGGGAGTTGCCGAGCAGACGTTAAGACAAATAAAAGCTGCGTTCAAACGAATTCCATCTCTCCTTTTTTGGCCATTCCGAACGCAGGGCCATCCATTCAAAACCTACGAAGCCCTCAACTTACACAAACAATCCTGAACCTTGTGCTCCACCATTGGGACATTTTTATCAAGGTGCATTAGCGCTCTCTAGTGGATGGGAACGAAACTGCTTTACAAAGCAGCCCGCAAGTCACAAACGCCGTGAAATTAAGGGAACTTATTTGACCCATTAAACATTACGAACGAACCTCGTTCCCTTCTCAGTCAGGTGCTAAAGGATGGTTGAGTTTTACTTCTCACCTTCAGTTCGGTCCACTTTTGCCGTCGACCACGTTTCTCCTCCGCTAGTCGGAGTCGGAGCGCCACAATTAGTTATGTCGTTGGTTCATGATTGACTACACCTTCCTTTCCTATACCCTTCAAGATAAAAGCATCGGCTCTATGATCGTAATTGCAAGGTGAAGCGAACAGAATGAACCAAATCTGCAATAGCCCAAGTCATTTCCACAGGCTCGCACGAATTGCAAGGAGCACAACGAACGCCAGAGCGAGTCCTCCATGGAACGGATTTACGGTTTTGAAGTTGTTCGGGCACTGACCTGCGACCCATGGCGGCGGACACGAAGCCCTTCACTGACATGGGCAGAGCGGAGGCCAGGCTGGGACCGCGCCCAGACGCCCGAGCCTGCCACGAGGTAATCGGAGTGTTGCACAGCACCGACAGAGCCTCCAGGCGGATGTCACTGCTCACCATTTTGATCCCAACCTCTGCCGCGCTCGAAGGTGGCTTTTGTCAAACGGTTCCACCTTCGCCATCTACGGGCCCTTATAGATTCTCAAGGATGTGCGTGCGTGTTGATGACGAGCTCTCATTAACTAATCAGAAAAACCTGAAGGGAGGCTGGACGTTGTCGGCACATGCCCTTTTCTATTCATCCATATCCAAAGCAAATCCCCTTTTTTCCACCTTTCCCGCAAATTTCACAGTTGAAGCACAACTTTGAGTTGGAGTCCCAAGTCTTCCACTCCAAACCCCTCCAAGCATCATTTTTGTTTTCCACGTTAAATAAATCAATAATGTTGCTGTTAATACATTTCTTTTATTTTGAACCAGGTATATATGCAGGCACAGTAACACATTGTTTACTTTCCTGGATGAGAAAATAAATTGGAAAAAAAAGTTTCAAATGTCAATTCATCAAAGGCTCAGCCCCCCCCCCCCAAAACACTGTCAAGAAATATTGTGGGGATTTTTTTGATGAGAGAAATAATGCTCGACAATATCATACTTTATGAAATCATACAGAAATAAAGTAATTAAAGAGAATGCAAAGAACGGTGTGCGCGGTATGATTTTGTGATCAATTCAATGGGAATTCGAGTTTGTGTTTGGGGTGTGCGCCTTGCCCACCAGGGGGCAGTACATATGATACACGTTGGTGTAGTTTTGGTGATGAAACAGAAGAAGACTTTGGCAACAAGCTGAAAAAGATGTTTTCTTTTCTTTTCTTTTTTTGTGCGGAGGATACAGAATATATGTTGGTGAATCGTGTTGTAAGCTCTGTCTGCATTTGTTGCTTCCGAATAATTGCATTTTTGGGATGAGAAGCAGGAAAATGAAATTGCGTGCCGTTACCCTTGCAAACCTTTTTTTTTTTTTTTTTTTTACTGACGGTCTTCAAATATCCATCCATCCACAGTCGAACAACCATTCGAATTCACAATCATTGCGACACTTTAGAGCAGGTGCGCGACATCCCCTGATCGCCCCCCAGCCCTACCCCGCCTCCCTGGAAGGGCAAGGAAATTTTTCAAAAACCCCAAGTGAAACAGTTGATGGAGTGACGAGCAACTCCATGTATGGAGCTGTAAGTAAATTTGTACCATTTTAATGAATTTTTTTACAAACAACTACCCGCGTTAACCGCCGATAACGCCCCGGTTGGGGACTGCGAGTCACCAATTAAGTAGTGGACACTGTGTGTATTTCCCAGAACCAGAACAGTTGCGATGGATTGAGCGCCATGAGCATACGCCGACTTGTCCTTCTTCTGGCGGGCACCAGCGTTCAATCTTTATGCGTACAAATGGTGGCGCAGGAAGTCCAAGGTCTTCGTCCAGGCGTCTTCCTGAGCCAGCGAATGCGCCGCGCAATCGCCTCCCCACAGAGCTGTGACTGGAACACACAGCACCGCTCCACGATTACAAGCGACATGCACTCAAGCGAGACCTTCTCCGCAAGGACTGGGACATGGGCAAGGGTATGAAGCAAGTCATAGTCCAGAACCCTGCCCAAGAACATTGTCTGGGACAAGGACATGGACCACAACAAGGGTCAGGACATAAACCGAGTGTCTCAGGAATATGGACGTGAACCGAGACATAGACCGGGACGAGTACACAACCCCAAGTTATTTGTGACAAACCTTGTCTCGGTTCGTGTTAACTTACTCTTTTCCCGGCTGCCTACAGATCGGAATGAGCTCGCTCTGGTGTGTGGGGAGTACGGAGGCTCCAGCAAGTGTCCCGCATTTGGGTAAGAAAGAACGGTCAGCAGGTGGGCATTTCCCGCACGCTCCATCATCTCCTTCATCTGCAACACAAACAGGTTGTTTTTCTGGGTGAATGTGCACCCTCGTGATTTTGAAACCAGACATTGAACTTGTGCTCCTCACGTCTTGGGCTGACTCGGCGGCGGGCCAGTTCTGGTCATCCTCGCCTGCGACCACCAACAGTGGACATTGCACACGTCCGACCTGGCAAAACACGAAATGTTGTACTTGGTGCATTCAACCAATCCACACATAAACAAGACCACCACACGGATTAGAACGAGGGGAGGAAAAAACAGAATCAGGGTCATAGATGAGGATACGTGAGAGAACCAGGAGCCAAGAAAGGAACAAAACCATAAAACTGGACATGGCTGTGGACCGGGACCTAGTTCAGGACCAGGACCCAGAGCAAGGACTTGGACCAGGGCCATGGAGTCAAGCAGTGCATTGCCCATGGCTTGGGCCAGGACTTGGACCAACCCCAGAAGCAAGAACTCACATCCACTTTGAAGGCGGGGTCAGTGGGTATTGGCAGCAGCAAGTTTCTTAAGATGGCCTGGTTCTCGTCATTCAACTGAATCTTGTGCCCGTTCCTGAGGGAACGACAACCGACAAACATGAGGAGTGACGTCTCGTCTTCCCAACAAAATAGCGCAAATAACAATGGTGAATGTTACCGATC
Source organism: Hippocampus kuda (assembly GCA_901007745.1). Lineage (NCBI taxonomy): Eukaryota > Metazoa > Chordata > Actinopteri > Syngnathiformes > Syngnathidae > Hippocampus > Hippocampus kuda. The sequence continues at coordinate 83,990 of CAAKHF010021712.1, forward strand.
AAAATAAGATAAAATGTCCGCCATCGTTCCATCCACGGGCTGCACGTGGCTTCCACTGATGCACACTGCACACCTGGGCTGTAACACATGTACAAACAAGTACGATGTACACGCACTAAAATAAAAAGTACACGATCCCGCACAAACACAAATGATGTCATCATTGCGCAACCTTGGCGACATGCGAGTAGGCGGCCATCTTGAGTGTGACGCAGACGCCAAAGGACAGACCCAACATGGCCACGCGTTCGGCCAGGACCCCGGGGTGCTGCTGCAGGAACGTGAAGGCCCTCTGTGAGTGGAGAACGTGATGTCGGTGGTTACCATGGCAACACACGCACTGGTTTATCGCTCTCAGCCACATGGAGATGAGATAAAACAATCCGTCACAGTGGCTGCCCGCGTCATCATTTCATAAAATAACGCTATGCCGTTGTTGGTTCATTAGCAAAAAGTTCAATATGCTACTAACGTGATGGTTAGTTCCAGGACATCAAAACCAAGACTGGGACAAAGACATTTGTCTCATGTTAAAGTGTGGGAAGCTCGTTCCTTAGGCTATGAAAGTGAAACCTACAGTAGGTCAAATCCAGTTCATGGATGGACCAAGAACCAAGCAGTGACATGGATAAACAAGGACTAGGAGAAAAACCAGGAACAGGGCATGCACTAGATGCAGAACTTTTGTCAAACGTGCACCGCTGTTGGCAAAATGATGATGGCATGCAACTAACATGTCTGGCACATTGACTAGACTTAGAACTGGGAAATGCGGTAAGGATTGAGACATGGAACAGAACTGGGACATAAATGGATGAGGACCAGGTCATGTATAGGACCGGGCCCAGTAAAGGGACCATAATCACAACCAGGATGTTTGTCTAACGGTATGGCGTTGTGAGCTGGATCACCAAAATACTCATGCTATGCTGCCAACTCGAGACCTACTGTACGTACATGACATGTGACAGATCCGTGTCTTGGAAGGACAAGGACTAAAACCAGATGTTGGAGCAGATCCGGGGAACGGACCACTATCAGAACTGAGACATTTGTCCAATGGAGTGCTGTTAACTCATTCGTCACAATGCCAAATGTTATAATTACTATCGTGAGGCATCAGCAGAAAACAGAATCAGGACATAGAAGAGACTTGACCTCAAAGTAGGTGTTGTCCACCATCTTTCCGGTCTCCACTGTGATCTTCGGGGTCATGTAGTCCAGAGCCAGTGCGGCAAAGCCATGTGAGGCGAGCAGCGCCGCCCGGTACTCAACCAGCTGGCCTCCACCACCCCACAGGTCCAAGATGGCAGGGAACGGTCCGGGACCTGTGAACCGTTTTTTTTGTTTGGGTGATTTGGGGGTTATGGGTGATTTAACAGGACATTTCACCATGAAGTCTCATGTACTTCTGGGTGGCAGTAGTTCAGAAGGCAGTCTTGCGCTCTCCTCTGGACAATTATTTAAAGCAGTTTAAATTGTATTCGGTACACTCGCCCGAGTTGTGTGCAGGCAGTATGGGGTCGCTCCCCACTCTGGCGGTGTGAATGTGGGTGTGAATGGTTGTTGGTCTCGAGTTGTGCCCCGAAACTGACTGCCGACCAATTCAGGTGTTGTTTCACCTTTCGCTCAAAGTCAGCTGGGATAGTCAACTGCCCCGGTGGGACAAGATGTCAGTTCTGAAGCTCGACAAACTGAGTCAAGTCAACGAGTTGCTCCCTCGGTCTTACAGGCTTTAAGACCGAGGGAGCAAGGACATGGTGGGTCTAAGTTACACCATGTCCTTTCTGTTTACTTCCACGATGAGGCCACCGGTAGCCTCTCCCTTTTCTGCCACCCAGAAGAACCATGTTTACAAATATTCTGAAACAGTCTATGAGGGATTTGGAGCGTCGCGCCAGTACCTGTGGGCAGGAAGAGGGTCGCCGTCAGTTCGTGATCCTTGATGGGGGTCCTGAGAACGCCGGGCGCCATGTACCAGCGCTCCACCGTTTGAGACGCCAGCGGTACCTGATCCGTGAAGTCGGTAAGGTGGTCCTGGTAGACGGAGATGGTGAACTCCATGGGGGTCTGCACATTCTTCTTCCTCAGCCTAGAGACGAGGAGGGATTAGCTCCTTTCTCACTGGCCGTCTTTCTCTTCTATCGCTGTGATGTGTCAAAGAAGTGGAGGGACGAAGGCAAGCCACCAATTTTCTAGCTTTGGAATGTGGTACCAAGGATGCATTGCGATGCAGGAATTTTGTGCAATCTCGTGGTAAACGTGGCTATGAATGTAGTCTCACCGGCCGTGCTCTACCTGAGTCCAGGATGGCTTCCCGGAACTGGTCTGATGCTCCAGAAAAGGCCCATCTGCTCCACCCCGGAATACGTCCCGCCCAGGCTGGGATCCCTGGATACTGCGCAGCAAAGATCATGACCACAATTTTTCCATAGAAATCCCGCAACAGTATCAAAATGGCGCCGTGATCGTCCCGTAAGAGTCTCCTAATGTCTCCGGAGCGGTCTTGTAACATTCCCTTCATATTCCAGACGGGGCGCACCAACCCCCGACATACCGCTGAGGGAGCCTGCGGCATCCGTCAGGTAGTGAGCAAAAGCCTCCCACCCGTGTCGGTCCTCGCAGCGGTGGAAGGCGCGCAGGGTGATCCGGGCTCCAGGGGGCGCACTCTGCACCAGGATGGCTACCCTCTCGTCCACCAGGCCTCTGGACGGACAGACCGACAGATGGACGCCGCGCTGCTGACGCCACATGACGACCTCCCCGCAAAAGGTCACACAATTAGGAAGTGTCTGGAATTCGTGGAGGAAGTTCAATTTCTTTTTTTTTTTTTTTTTTTTTATCACAACTTATTCAAGAAAAAAAAAAACATTCCAAGATTCAAGAAAAAAAAGGTATCACATGACGAGACTTCCTGTCTGTATATTTTTGGATTGCATTTTGAATTGTCTTGAGCCCGGGTGTCCAAACTCTGTCCTCGCGGGCCGCCGTCCTGCCTGTTTTCCAGCTCTCCCAGGAGCATGGCACCCGATTCAAATCATCTGAATCGTTCCAATGGCTCTTCAGGACTGGCTCATCTGAATCGGGTGTGTTGCAGCCGGGAGAGCTGGAAAACGGGCAGGACCGGCACTGGACATGCCTGGTCTTGTGTGAAGCCCGCCTTTTCACGGCATGTGAAAAGTGCTCAATGAACACAGCAACGTCACCGATTTCCACGAGCGGCAAACGTTATTATGTCGTGCTCAATGCAGCAGGCAAACAGAAAGTTGATGTTTGACAGGCAGGCAGACTGAAGTCCACGAGGTCACGTGGCTTCGTTCATTTACTTGCATTTGTGTTCTGGAATATTTCTTGCCTTTGTTTAGGAGCATTGTCTCCAAAATGTATTTGTGAATTATGTCACAAGATAAGGTGCTCATGTCAATAATAAAGCCCAAAATCGTGTACTTATTCAATAATTGCTTCATAAATTAGAATCAACTAACTATTTTACATAAACTGCAAACGTGACTAAAATATGGAGTGAATAATTGTTTCAGTGCAACGCCAGGACAAAGAGTGAACCAAAACCCCTTGCGAAGGCAAGGAACAAAATATAAATGGATATAGTTGTCGGAAAATAGACAAGAAAAATCCCAAACGGGTACATGAGCAAAACTGTGACCAACAACAACAACAAAATACAACTTACAAAAAGTAAGCAAAGACAACCAGGTGGAATCAGAAAACGGAGAACATGAAAGCTTGAGACGTCTAGAAGAACTCGTGTCTTGAGGGCAGAGCTGTGAGCGAGGCGAATTTTCCCACAAAGACGCGAAGACCGAGTCCTCCCTGAAGAGTCGGCCTGATGACATAAGCAGCAGGTATGCGACCCGGAGGAGAGGCCCTCCTCCGCCACCTGCTGGAGATACACAAGAACACAACACGACAGTTTTCTGAAGAATGCATTCGAAATGCAATTTATTGCTCTTTTTATGTGACCTCTTTTACAAAAGTAACTTTTTATTTTTTGTTTTTATGTGCACAAATCTCCCCCCCCCGTCCCAAAATAAGATGACCCCCATTATCTCCATTGCTTCAAACAACAAAGGTATGCAGGATAAGTGCTGAAGATTATATGACTGTCCGTGTCTTATGTGATGTATTGTATTTATCTTTGAAAACCAGGACTGTTTTTGAGAAATAAAATGAAATGTTCGGACCTTAAAAAACATCTGACTTGACTACTGCTCTTGACAAAAAAAAAAGAAAAGTCAACTTTTATTTCCTGAAAAAAAATCGAATGCTGCACCATGCGATTGTGAGATTGCTACTTTTTATTTCAGATGACGTATTTTTCTTGCAAAAGTATGATCTTTATATATATTGAGAACAAATTGTACAGTTTGTTGAGAAAAGCGTTTTTCTTTCAACTGCTTGTCAACAAGGTCTGCCAATATCATTCAGAGTGTGATCAAGATGAAAACAGTGCCAAGTAGCTCGTGGGTAGCCAGCGCAGAAACGTCCCCACTGATCCACTTGGGAGACCTTGGCTGAGGGTTTCCTGTGGGAAGTCGGACGACGCCTCATTTCGCATGACGTTCACAACATCCCTGCCCTCGAATAATCGGTGGTGTCCCACCAATGATGAAGGAAAAACCAACAACTTGTCAATCATTTGTCTGCGCTATTTGGACCATCGGGAGCCTGAGCAAGAACGTCCACACCGATCCACTCCGGGGGAAACCCTTCATCTGACGTCGGGGTTTCCAGGTCTTCCCGTGGACGACGTACTCCAGCGTGGCGCTCCTGTTGAGCGTGAAGACCGAGTCGCTTCGAACGACGGCGGTGAAGAGCGAACCCTTGCTGTTGGCAAAGTGTCCCGGCAGAGAGGTCCACTGGCCCGTGCTCAGGTTGTAACAGTCCATCACGCACCTCAGGAAGTCGTCCGACGGCCCGTTGCGCATCACGTACAGGTTGTCCCTGTGGCCCACCATGCAGTGGCCGTAGCTCTGATGGCGGATGAGGCTGGCGACCAAACGCCACTCGTCTGCGCTCGGGACATACTCGTGGATCTCGGTTGTCTCCATCGGTCTCCACAAGCACACAAAAATCCTCCCCGCGGCTTTGGCGCACGCCGCCCCCGCCGCCGGCTTCGGCAGGTGCGCGGCCAACTTCCACCTGCCGGTCCGGACCTCCAGTGTTTCCACGGATGACATCACCGTGCGCTGGTACTCTCCTCCCATGGCGTAGAGGCGGCCGTCTCGTCCCAGGAGGCTGAAGTTGAAGCGCGGCTGCGCCGGACCTGCCAGCTCGGTCCAAAGATTCTTGTCCACGTCGTAGCGGAAGCACGCGTCCACCACGTCTCTGTGGACGCCGCGGACGCCGCCCACGACATAGAGCTTGTTGTCCAGGACGGTCACGCCTGCCATGGAGGTGCTGGCCTCCGGAGGGAGATCGGTCAGAGTTTTCCAGGCGTTGCCCGTTTCATCCAGGTAGCAGACCGTCCTGGAGGCGGCGTGGACGCTTTCGCTCATGCCGCAGCTGACGTGGGCGCCAACGGCCACGAAAGCGCTCGGGCTGAGTGACTCCACAAAGGAAATCAGTTCCGGCGGCAGAGTCCGCCTGACCTCTGCCTCGATGTCCACGTACATATCCCGAATGTACAGCCCAGCGGCATGGTAGAGTTCCAGCAGGCCGAAGGTGGAGGCGGTGTGGAACATGAGCAAGCAGTTGTCGGAGTCGACCAGGTCCACCAGGTGCCTGGTGAGGGGCGCCGCCTGCAGGAAAGCAGCACATTGGATCGCCTCCACGATGTCGTCGGCATCCAAACTGGGCGCCTCGCCTCGCGTGACCGCCAAGGCGATGAAGAAGCCACGAGCACGCAGACACTGGAGGCGGATCTCCTCCTGGCGACACTCCTTCATCCCAGAGCGATAGAGTGCGCCAAAGTAGTCGCAGCTCTGGACCAGGAGCGCCTTCTCCTCGGAGAAGCGGATGTCCTCCACCACCACTGTCAGTCTGGCAGCGGCGGGACAGCGAGGCCGACGATCACCGCCCGAGTCGACTTTGCGGCTCCCGTCTGCACGTTCGAGACCGTGCAGCGACATGGAGACGCTGCGATGAACATCGGAGTAGCTGGAAGTTATCCGGATGTGCTGTCGAGACGCCGGAGAGGAACCGCTTCACACTGTGATGGGAGACTCCATTTCAAAATAGAGCAGCTAAACATAGACGAGGACAACTGAGCGCAGTCACATTTACAACGCTCACGGGTCACATTGTCACCACACTGACCGCCTCTCCATACTTGAAGGGTTGAGAACGCTTGTGCGCAAAGGCCACAGTCGATTGTTCAAATGACCAAGTGCGTCATTTGTAGATGAGGTTATTCGAAAAACTAAAAAATCTAATCATAATCGTAGTGATAAGAACATGTTCACGTGAAATCGTTCCTTTCAAAAATGAATTCTTAATTTCATCATCTCATTTTGTTATTTATAATTAATCCAACTATTATTCAAAAACATCACTCAAGATCAAGCACAAATGTTTTCCTAATATTGTCAAATGGTCATTTAGAAAAAGAAATGAATTACCTATTGCAGTAATTATTTAATCAAACAATAATGTTGTTATGTATTACTGTATTTCCAATACAGGTGTTTATGTTTAGGAAAGCGCTTAATTTAATGATAAAATGATCATGCATTGTAGTCCACGGCTATACTTTTTTTCTATTAAAACGTAATCGTCAACATAATGAGACATGTCTCTGTGGCGCAATCGGTTAGCGCGTTCGGCTGTTAACCGAAAGGTTGGTGGTTCGAGCCCACCCAGGGACGCACAATCTTTATTGACTTTTGAAGTGGGAAATAAAGTCACAAAGTAACAAATCTGACGTCGCGGCTGGTTTGGCGCGGTAAGTTGAAATATTGACCTCCGATCGCCACAGAGGTATCTTCACATCTCTCTGAACAAGTATTTATTTTAGTTGGGCGTTTTCGTGGCAACGTTGTTCTTTTTGAACAGGCGCGCTTAGGACAACTTCTAGGGTAGGGGTCCTACCGGAACACGGAATCGCGTTTGCAGCTGTAAGCATAACAATTGAAACAATTTTAAATGTATACCACGTTATTTAGCAAAATATTTTTTCCATTTTCAGAACCGCTCTTTACTTTTCGAACTCACCTATGTTAATTGGCCACACCAAAAGAGAAGCAATCTCGTCTCGTGTGCACAACGTACCAAATCAAACGTTGAAAAGGAATTGAAACCTTGCACCTATTCTATAACGTTGGTCAACTATTAATAATCTACCAACAAAATGCATTTGGCAAAAGACAAAATACTTGCCTTAACATCGGCTTTCACCTAACCACTCGAATGTCCGCGGTTTTGTGTACGTTTGGGAAGTGCATTGTGGCACGTCTTTGGGGATGGACGACGGGACACTGTTCGACGGGGAAACAACAGTTCGTTCGGTCGTGTAACATGATGATGTCGTCCACCAGAGGAGGCGTCTCGGGATGGGTCGCTCGTCCAAAGACAAACGGGACATTTACTACCGGCTGGCCAAAGAGGAAGGCTGGAGAGCGAGGAGCGCCTTCAAGCTGCTGCAGCTCGACGAGGAGTTCAGCCTGTTCACTGGTCAGACTTTATACTCGAGTCGTTTTAACTCCCCACAGAACGAATCCCCTGACACAGCATTGACGAAGACGCGACATTAACCAGGAGGCCACCGCACATGCAGGAATGACAAACATGCCAAAAGCAATATCCACAAATCTTTGGAGACTCGAACAACCGTGCACCCTGGGGCGGAAATAACGTTTCAATGGAGCCGATCTGTGACCGGCCCTGATCAGCAAAATGGTGTTTTATTTATTTGGCACCACTGGAACCGTCCAGCCCCCAGAATCATTTTGGCAAACTCCCATCTGTAGTCTGTCCTCCATAAAGAGGGAACTAAATAACAAAGCTAAATTTAACAGATATCTGGAGCTAATGAATAATTTGTGCGGCACAGTGGTCGCCTGGTTAGCACGTCCGCCTCACGTGACACAGGTCCAGGGTTTGGCTCCGGTCATCATTATGCTACATCATCTGTCATGTAATAAGTGCTTTATTCGTGTTGTTTTGTTTATGGCAACATCAGGTGTGAACAGAGCTGTGGATCTCTGCGCTGCTCCTGGCAGCTGGAGTCAAGTTCTCAGTCGGAAACTCAGGTAGACATAATTATACTTTCTGCACAACATCTATCTGACAAGGATGAGGGCTTCTGTTCGATTGGAAAAAAAAAATTATCCAGAACACTGGTCAGCCTGGAATGGGTCCGGGTTTGAAACAAGTTTGTTGTTGTTTAGAGGTCATGGGGAGAAGTGTGAGGGCGGTGAAGAGGTGAAGATTGTGGCGGTGGACCTCCAGGCCATGGCTCCTCTTCCAGGAGTCACTCAGATTCAAGGAGACATCACCAAGGTCAGCCTCAAATTAAAAAAAAAACAAAACACACAAAAAAAAACAACCCTGTAAATATATATGATATGTATATCAATATATCAGGTCCAGATCTATTTCTGTACAGTCTGGAACTAGCCCAAACCACAAAATGACGAAAGCCTTCTAGCTTTGTGCAAACCGCCACGGAATTGAGCGGGCATCTTTTCTCCACATCTGGCGTCTCAGGTGTCGACGGCCGAGGAGATCGTCCGCCACTTCGAGGGCCAGCCGGCGGACCTGGTGGTGTGCGACGGCGCTCCTGACGGTCAGACCCTTGGCCGCCACCCCCGCCATTGCTGCCTAATGGACGTCCCTCATGTGTTGTTGTTGTTTTTGTTGCCATAGTAACGGGCCTCCATGATGTGGATGAGTACATTCAGGCTCAGCTGCTGTTGGCTGTGAGTCGCCAGGGTTTGTTTTACGCGTGGATGGCTGAAATCAGTCATTTTAGCAGTTTTTTTTTTCTTTCTTTTTTAAACTTCAGGCACTGAACATCACCACTCACGTACTTAAACCAGGAGGAACGTTTGTGGCGAAGGTCAGTTCATCTTCTCTTGTTTTCCTGTTGACAGTCTGTCCCTTATTTTGTCCACCCTCTCCAACTTATGCATTATTTTCTCAAGTACAGGTGAAGCAAAACAACCTCAGCCTCAGCATATGTGGCTTGAAGCTCATATTTCGGGTCAGAAATGTCCATATGTGTCTGCATGACTGCATTTGCTATGTATAAATGGCACCGTGTCATTCATCATGATCAATGCCATTGACTCCAGCCGCCTCCTATCTTGTCATACATAAAATAAAAATGTGGAAATGATTCCGCTCAAGTCGCTGAGTTAAGTAAAGTAGGTCCTCGGCTTGCTGCCATGTTGTTAGTGCAAGCAGCCCACACATCACCGGGGTCCTGCTTTGCACAACAGAAGCCGCCGCCCCCTTAAACATTTTTTTTTTTTTTTTTTTTTACAAATAAACTCCATTTGATCTATAAAATTGATTGTTGACACCATTTCCTGTCTTCTGTTTTCCCCGCCCTTGTCAGATCTTCCGAGGCAAAGACGTGACACTGTTGTACTCGCAGCTCAAGATCTTTTTCGGCGGCGTGACGTGCGCCAAGCCTCGTAGCAGCCGAAACTCCAGCATAGGTCTGCAGCCACTTTTTTTTTTTTTGAACATTTCTTTCATTGTCGCTCTCTTTTTATTTCTATTTTTATGTATTTGTTTATTTATTCATGTGTTCTTTCTGCTGGTGTGCAGAAGCATTTGTGGTGTGTCAGAACTACCACCCTCCAGAAGGTTACGTGCCCAACATGTCCAACCCTCTGCTGGATCACTCCTACGGTAATCTCAGAGCACACCATCAAACTAAAATGGATTCATTGGTTTAGTAGAAGAGCAAATCGTTGCTCTGCCTGTCACTATCGGTCGCGGCATACATTGTCACATTTATTATTTATTCATTACAGATAATGTTGTGAATAAATAAGAACTTCTGGAGAGATGAAGTGAAATTATATCATTTACTATGGCACACCGCTTACGAACGACTGAATTTGAGAAACCTGGGTTTTTTTGTTGTTTTTTTTTTTTAACAGATGTGGACTTCAACCAGTTAGAAGGTCCAAACCGCATCATTGTTCCATTCCTGGCGTGTGGAGATCTGAGTGCCTTTGATTCCGACAGAACCTACCCTCTGCAGGTGAAGCCACGCCCCTCCC
>CAAKHF010021712.1:94210-112492 GCA_901007745.1 Hippocampus kuda
CAAGTGACCGCCCTTAAAAGTGACTTTGTTCCTTCGTGCTGCAGTTGGATACTGGCAAGGAGTACCAATACACCCCCCCCACCCAGCCGCCCATCAGCCCCCCATACCAGCAGGCCTGCCACCTGCGCAAAAACAACCTGCTCTCCAAAGAGGACTCTCCTTCTTCACTGGGACCACGACAGAGCGGAGACAGGCCCAGGCTGACTGACCCGGCCGAGTTTTATTAGCATGTAAACAACGTTTTAAATTATTTTTATTCCAGGCAGCGTGGCGGCTGGCTGAGCGGTTTGTACATCTGCTTCACACATCCAATGCATCAATTATCTGAACCATTTTATCCTCCCGAGGGTCGCGGGCCTGCTGGAGCCTGTCCCGGGTGTCTTCGGGCAGGTGGCAGAGTGCACCCTAAACTGGTTGCCAGCCAGTCACAGAGCACACACAGACAAACAACCATTAACAATCACAGTGGAGTATGGTCCTTTTTTTTTTTTGTCTGTATGGGCTTTTACATTGACTGATGTCAGTTTCTCAAAATGGACTCTGACAATGACTGGCAAACCAGTTCATGATGTGTCGAAATAGTCAAGGGTGTTCCTCAGGATCTCGCCCAAGACTCATTTGGAAGACCGTAGGTTGCAGGTCGCATGTGACCCTAAAATGAAGACCAATGAAAATGAAGAGATGGATGTGCTGTATTTCTCATGTAGTGTTTGAAAGTTGTATTTTATGACCAACATGGAACAAAATGGCATTTTTTGAGGTCACGTGTTAGAATTTTTTGATTGATTGAAAACAATTGACTTGCTACCTACTGTAGTACTAGAAATGCTGTATTATTTTTTTAAAAGGGGTGGGGTGCCATAATTGAAGGTCTTCCCTCTCAAGGTTATTTTTGAGAGTCGCACACACCACTCCGTTGGGAAATGGGAAATGTCTCGGCTCCTCCACTTCCTGGTTTGGGTTGGTACGTACGCTCAACGTCACGACGCAGAGGACGCACAGCCGCATTGTTGTTGGGGGGAAGAGAAGCAGCTCAACGAGTCAGCTCGGACCGAGCAGCGCAACCGTCGCGATTCCGTACAGCCAGCAGTGAGTTCGGAGCGGCCCCGACGTGGCCTTCTATCGCCCTGGATACTTTGCGGCCGCGCTCGCGTCGCACTCGGTTCACCAGCGAGCGGCGGCCGAATGCGGATTTAACCTAACCGCCGGTTGGGCTCCGCAGGCCTCGCCGCTTTTGGGCTCCGCAGGCCTCGCCGCTGACGCCATTGCTAAGTCGTCCTCCTGCTCAAGCTGAATTCTTGAGAAAAGCCAGGTAAGTTCAGCCCCCCGGCCAACCTTTTCGTATTCGCCCTCTATCGCCGAACTTCGGTGGTCGTCAGACGCAAACGTTGACGGCTGTGAGGACGTGACAACTTGTATCTTGAAAGCCCCCGTGGGTTTTCTTGTTGTGTTAGTCGCCATATTTCCTTCCCCCTTGCTCCTTTTAGCAGGCTAGTCAGGGCGAGCGACGTGGACCGAGTGTGCGTTTATCTCCAGACACGGAGTGGGGCTTCCAGACGTAGCAAACGTTTCAAATAACTCTTCCGGTCAAGCTTTACGTTCAACTCGCCGTTTGCGTGCGACCGGTCTCGTCAACAAACCCCTTCGCCGAGCGGACGTTAGCCTCGGCGGCTAACAGTCGCTTGTCCGCATCCGATCGAAGTGGGGGGCGGGTAGCGACCCGCCGGCTCTTATCGAGCCGGTGGAGACTCGCTGGGGTGGGCGCGGAGGCGCTGAGCTCACCGCTTCCTTTCTTTGGTTCAGACGTAGAGAGCGAGAGGGGGTCAACGCCTCCCCGTTTGCATGAAGCCGAGATAAACGAACCGCGAAATAGCGAGGGATCACTGTAGATGTGTCATAAAACGTCTTAGATGCAGCCCTCCGACCATTTTGGGACGGCGAGTTGCATTTGTTATGAATTGGGATTAGGGGAATTTGGGGTGGGGGGGGCGGTCGTATGTCCACTATGAAGGTCGGACTTTGTTGTCTGTCGCCGCGCACTGCAAAGCACAACACACTTGAGATGCCGAGTGAGGCGACGGAACCATGCGACTGACCGAGTGAGCGGAATCATCTTCAGCAACCGCAACCTGGTCTTTCAGGCAACTTGTTGCATGTCCAGTGGAAGGGGAAAAAGCTCAGGGGTGAGCCCGGTGGAATTTCTGACGCAACCGCCCAAATTGGTCACACTTTTCCTCCCACTGTAGGTGAAAATATTGAGAACCATGTCGAACGTTTGTCTTTTATTGACATTTTAACATACACTTAATCATCAGTTTTTCACTCTGTCAGTAAGTGCAAGACGACCAGAGAACATCACGGCGAGGAAATAAAATGTGTCGCTTGCGTGGTTCTCCAAGTGAGAAAATATGTTGTTGCTGTAAAACTGGCAGAATTAAACATTGGATGTTTTTAACACCAAATTGTCAAAGCAAAGTGTTCTCGCTTATTTATTGCTCACCCAAACGTCAAACACCTTCGAGAGGCCGACAGAGATGAGCACACACGTTGCGTTGATTCGAAACCTTTAAACAGCTGCCACTTGAACACACAAAACAGGACTCATAGGCGCAGCTGGATTTGTCGGTCTGTCCGTCAGTCATTATTTCAGGGGGCTTCGATAGCCAGTTGGCATTTGGCACGGGTGCAAAAAAAAAAAAAAAAAAAACACACACACATACAGTCCCTTGGAGAAAAAGCTTGTTTTTGCTGCTTTTTGATCAGAAACCGGCGTTTTGGGTAAAACCAACTCATGCCGAGCTGATGATTGATGCAGAGAAAGACGGAGAAACAAACCTTTTTGTTTATCTTGTCACACATTCTGTGGATCTTCATAAATGGATGCAAGCGATTCGTAGTGAAGGAGTTCGCATCGGCAACGATCGAGATGTTTCCGGGGGGTGGTGTTGACTATTCGCCGTGCGTCTCGCGCCATCGTCGTGACTATTTCAATTGTACAATTATAATTTTCTATGATTGACGATTGAAGCCGCAAAGAGATTAGGACGAGAGAAGGTGAACAAACAAACAAAAGGTGCGTGAAAAAAGCACCCCAGGCGAAGCAGGAGGATCGGGTTGCGGGTTCAGACAGGGTTTCCTGTTCTACCGAGGGAAAAGCAAGTGTTCGGAATTTATGCTCGTCGTCTTCCGGGTGTCACGAGCACAGTGGTGGGCTGAACGGCAGTTCCTATGGCGACCCAAAATCACACGCCCGTTGGCCCTCCTCTCTGACAAGTCCGTGCCGTTAAAGCGCACCAAGTCATGCGGCCGAATGAGAAGCGCCATCTCTCTTTTTTTTTAAAGCCAGCGGTCGGCGACGGCAGCAGGTGGATTTTCCCCCCGTTCATTTCAGCGGGCCGGAAGGCTGATGAGGTGCACTGCGGGCGGCCGCGGCGGCGCGATGCGCTCCATCTCTTGCTCTTTTTCAGCGCATCCCACGCTTAGAATGTGCGGGAGGTGCAAAACGGACCTTTCCTCGATGGCTCGGATTTTCACCAATGCGTGTCGGAAACATATTCCCCAGAAGAAACGGCGTTCGCTCCGTTTTCACAAGCGACGAGCGATGAAAAGACACTCACCGGTTTTGCGGCCTTTGCTTTTTGTAGCGCGTCGCAGCATGAAGAAGAAAGGCCGCCACCAGCGCCCGGCGGCGCTGAAGCGGGACTCGTCGCCCATCAAGCCGTCGCCCAATCGGGAGACGCTGACGTACGCGCAGGCCCAGCGCATGGTGGAGCTGGAGGTGGACGGCCGCGTGCACCGGCTGAGCATCTACGACAAGCTGGACATCATCGGCGACGACGACCCCACGGCGCAGGAGATCCTGGAATGCAACAGCAACAAGGAGAACAGCGAGAAGCCCCAGCAGGCGCCGGTGCGCTCGGCGCGCCTCCAAAACAGCCAGCGCAAGAAGAACGCCGCGCTGGCGGCGCCACCGCCGCCGCACGGCGCCACCGCCGCCCACCCCGACTCCCCGCTGGAGGCCAAAGTGAGAACGGTGGAGTACAACCTGCCCGTGGTGCCCAAGAGGCCGGCGACGTACTACGCCTTCGCCGAGCGGACGGCGGAGGAGCTGGACGAGGAGGTGGAGTACGACATGGACGAGGAGGACTACGCCTGGCTGGAGCTGCTCAACGAGAAGCGCAAGAGCGACGGCATCAGCCAGGTGTCGCACAACCTCTTCGAGTTCCTCATGGACCGCTTCGAGAAGGAGTCGCACGCCTCGGCGCGGGGCCGCAGCGAGCCGCACTCGCTGGTGGACGAGGACGCCGTGTGCTGCGTGTGCATGGACGGCGACGGCGCCGACAGCAACGTCATCCTCTTCTGCGACGCCTGCAACATCGCCGTGCACCAGGAGTGCTACGGCGTGCCCTACGTGCCCGAGGGCCAGTGGCTGTGCCGCCACTGCCTGCAGCGCCCGGCGCGGCCCGCCGACTGCCTCTTCTGCCCCAACCGGGGCGGCGCCCTCAAGAAGACGGACGACGGGCGCTGGGGCCACGTGGCCTGCGCCCTGTGGGTGCCCGAGGTGGGCTTCTCGGACACGGTGTTCATCGAGCCCATCGACGGCGTGCGCAACATCCCGCCCGCCCGCTGGAAGCTGACCTGCTACCTGTGCAAGGAGAAGGGGGCGGGCGCCTGCATCCAGTGCGACCGGGTCAACTGCTACGCCGCCTTCCACGTCAGCTGCGCCCAAAAGGCCGGCCTCTTCATGAAAATGGAGCCCGTCAGGGAGGAGACGGCGCCGGGCGCCTTCTCCGTCAAGAAGACGGCGTACTGCTGCAGCCACACGCCCGACGGCTGCGAGCGCCGCCCGCTCAACGTCTACGAGGAGCCGCACCCCAAGAACGGCGCCTGCCACAAGCGCGCCGAACGCCGCGGCAGGGCCCGCGCCAAGGCCTGGTGCAAGAAGCGCAGCAAGCGGCCCGAGCCGCCCTCCGAGCCGCGGCCGGAAACCGAGGGCCCGGCCAACGCCGGGCCCAGTATCACCTCTTCCAGGTAGGCCCGAGCGCTCACGCTGATTTTATTTGATTTTTTATTTTTCACCATCGATGAACGCGCCGGGGATTCTAAGACGCCTCCTGCTCCGTTTCGTCCCATCAAGGTTGAGATAATAATGACCGTATTTTCCGCACTACAAGGCGCACCGAAAAGTCTTCCGTTTTCTTAAAAGCTGCCAGCGCGCCTTAAAATCCGCTGCGCCTTGTGTACGGTCATGACGGTAATATTTTGATGGCTCCTTGCTTGGAGACATGCTCACAGTGTTAGAACTTGATGTTGGTTCGGTCAACTGTGTCGCTGCTTTATTAAATACGTTTTTGTTGCAGCACCGAAAAAAGGAGAGCGGTGGTGGTGTTTTTTTTTTTTTTTTTTTAACGCACACTTTGTGAATGGTTTTCACAGTCTCAACAAATACAGTTACGTCTTTGTCCGTCTCCGTGCCTTCTCTTCTTCCGTTGGACTCGAGAGGTGTTCATGACCGCCTCGGAAAAACGTAAATTAATGATTCCTTCAGTGAAACTACGAAAATTGAAAATAATGCATCGAAACAGAAACTCAAGCGAGGGAGGAAACCACAAAATAAATTCTCTTGCCCCCCGACAGAATTTATTTTGTGATTTCCTTGTTTCTGAATTCGGTACACAACAAAGGAATAAATAACAAAGACTTCTGAGACAGTCCAGTCTCCCACATTTTACTGACATCTGATCGTTCTGTTGGGGCTACGCTCAAGGAAATGCCACGGGGGGCTATAGAATTTATTTAGTGATTTCCTCACTTGATTATCTGTTTTGAGGCATTCTCTTCCATTTTCGTAGTTTCATTGAAGTCATCGTTAATATACGTTTCTCCGAAGCGCTCATGAACGTCTCTCGAGTCGAACAGAAGGAGCGGAGCTCCATCTAGTGGATGCATTGTAGATTGCGCCTTATAACCCAGTACGTCCAGTATAGGACAAAATAGGCCATTCTTTAAAGGTGCGCCTCATGATCCAGTGCGCCTTTTAGTGCGGAAAATACGGGAGGTCGATGAGAATTTGCCCCTTTTGACGAGCACTAAATACTTCACCATATGACCAAAAAAAAAAAAAAAATCCCTCCATCGCTCTTCTGTCATTCTTTGTGTGAAACGTGTGCACTCGTGTCCGACAATGAGGCGCTCTCAAGTGGCTGTCATCACAAGGGAAGAAGCTTTTTCAGGGTGGACTGCCGGTAATGCTCAAAAACCAACGGCCAACGCGAACCCTTTGCCTGTTTGTGACCGAAAGGGCGGTCCCGATTTCATCTCACAACGGGTCCTCTTTCTCGCTTCAGTCTGGACACCATCCTGAACCAGGTGGCGGTCCAGAGGAAGCGTCCCTTTGTGGAGCGCGTTCTGAGCTATTGGGTCCTCAAGAGGCAGTCCAGGAACAACGTGCCGCTCATCCGCCGCCTGCAGGCCAACCCGTCCCAAGCGCCCAAGTCTGCGTCGGCGGTGAGCGGGCGTCGAGATTTGAGGCTGACGCGGGGAGCCCCGGCTGCCCGTTTCAGTGGTCATCACGCGGGCTGGGGTCTTCCTTCAGGTTGCCGCGGAAACCAACCAAGTGCTGAAGGAGCAGCTGAAGGAGTGGCACCGACTCAGACACGACCTGGAGCGAGCGCGACTCCTCTTGGAGCTCATCAGGAAGAGGGAGAAGCTCAAGAGGGAGGAGGTATCTCCAGCCGCGTCGGCTTTTGTTTTCCGGGGCTTTTTTCATCAAAGTTGAAAACGCACACATTGAAAAACTTTTACACAGGTGAGAAGGATCTTCGCTCTCGTTTTTCTTGATTGATTCTCGAATTGGCTGCCGGTTCCAACCATACCATTGTCGCCATCTTATCAGGACTGCACTTTGCGCGTGTTTGTTTGTGTTTTGTAGGTGGTAGATTTTCACCCCTCGTCGGGGTTGAAGAGACCACCGTGCCGGAAAGCCAGTTCTTCTCACGCGTGCTTGTGTTTGGTTACCAGACGAAGCTGCAGCAGTCGGCGCTGGAGGTCCAGCTGACGCCTTTCAACATCCTGCTCAGGGCCGTGCTCAGCCAGCTGCAGCAGAAGGACCAGTACAACGTCTTTGCTCAGCCCGTCAGCACGAAGGAGGTCAGCCCCGACGCATGCGATCGCAAATTTGCCCTGTGACAAATCGAATGGCGACGTCGCTCATGAATTGTAACTGTTGGATATTGTATTTTTTCAAACCTTTTTTTCCCCCCACAATTCCCTGAAATAAATTGTTGCATAATTGCTCCCCCCGCAGGTCCCGGACTACCTGGACCACATCAAGCGGCCCATGGACTTCTCCACCATGAGGACGCGCATCGACGGCCACGCCTACCGCAGCCTGGACCAGTTTGAGGCCGACTTTGACCTGATCATCGCCAACTGCATGAAATACAACGCCAAGGAGACCTTTTTCTACAAGGTGGCCCAGAGGATGCAGGACCACGGCGGCGCCATCCTGCGCCGCGCCCGCAAGGAGGCCGACCGGATCGGCTTCGACTTCCCCAGCGGACTGCTGCTGCCCGCGGCGCCCAAAGCGGAGGCGCCGCCGTCCTTCGCCTGGGAGGACGGTAAGTCGCTTATCGGGCCCTGGAGAAGTCTCCATCCCGGACACAAATGTCCCCGAAGATCCGCCACAAAATTTCTCCATAAGACAACAGTACTTGAAGGTAGCACTGTGTAAGACCAAAGTTCTTCAATATGTATAAGATGAAGACGACATGTTGAGTTTGATAGCCCTTCATCCCAAAAACCCAGCCAAAACCGAAGGTGGCGGGGTGGGGGAAGCGGCAGTAATACAGGCCAAAATCCAGGCGGCAGGGGTTGAGGCGGTGCGAGAGTCGAGTTGCATCATCGAGCGTGAAGAAAGAAAGTCTTCATTGGAAAGGTCAACATTTTTACATTTCTACAGGCTCAAGAACCTGCTGACTTTGGTTTTTGGACCTGTCAGCAATCAAAAGCCAAGCATGAATAAAAACCGAATACAAAGAACGTTTCGATGAGATTACGGAGCGGAGACGACAAAATCCCTCAATTCCTCGCGATCGTATGTTGAGCGACGCTGCCTTTAAACCGTTGGATTATTTGCTCATCGCAGTCGTTGGCAAAAAGGTGAACCTCGCCCCGCCTGGAGAATTGACACCCGATCACGGCAATGTGCAAGACACGATTTGCTTGACGGCCGTGCGTTTGCCGTTGCACAGTGGACCGCCTGCTGAGCCCCTCCTACCGCCGCCTCACGCCGCCCGAGGATCAGCTGAGGGAGCTCCTGGAGAAGCTGGACCTGAGCGCCGCCATGAAGAACAGCCCGTCTCGCAGCAAGAGGCTCAAGCTGCTCAAGAAGACCATCACCGAGGTCCGCAGCGAGATGAGCCTCAAGAAGTCGCGACCGGCCGCCGCCCGGCCGGAAGAGCGGCCGCCGCACGGACCTCTGGAGTCGCCCGGCGCCGCTCCCGAGACGAACGCCTCCACTCCGCCGACACTCGAGGCGCCGCTCCCGTCGGCGCCATCGGAAGCGGCGCC
The DNA here is from genome assembly GCA_901007745.1 of Hippocampus kuda. NCBI lineage: Eukaryota > Metazoa > Chordata > Actinopteri > Syngnathiformes > Syngnathidae > Hippocampus > Hippocampus kuda. The sequence goes on from CAAKHF010021712.1 coordinate 102,782, forward strand.
GACACCCCCCGACCTGGGCCCACCCCACCCGAAGCCGGCGGAGCCCGTCCCCGCGGAGCCGGGGGACTTGACCCGCACCTCAGCTACCTCAGCGCGCGCCCCCAAGCTCAACGGGCACCTCCCCGACGGCGACCGAGCCGAGCGGCGGAACAGCCTCCTCTTCCGCAAGTCCAAGAGCGTCAGTCCGCAGAAGCTGCCCAGAGAGCGGGAGGCGCCCGCCGCCCTCTCGCAATCGCCGCCGCTGGGCGCAAAGACCTTCCTGTCGGTGGTCATCCCTCGACTGGAGTCGCTGCTGCTGCCCAAGAAGCGGCCGCGGAGCAGCAGCGTTGACGGCGAGCAAGACGACTCGCCGCCCGTCAAGCGTCTGGGCGCAGGTACGAAAAAGGAAACGGATGACTTTTTATGACCAACATTTTTATTTATTTTTTTTTCAAAGTATTGGAATATTTCAGAGAATGTGAAATATTCCCCCGGTCATCTTGAGCATATTTTTTTTCCATCTTCTAATCTTCAAATCACGCCTGTCCAAGCAGAATCGACCAAATGGTTGAGCTGCCATCTTAAAAAAACGGCGTCTTTGCTTTGCCAACGTGCTCTCCTCCCGATCGTGGCTGCTTTGTATCGGCAGGGCTCACCAACGGTTTCGTGCTGGGGCGAGGGGAGGAGGACGCCTCGCCGCCTCGGTTGCTGGAGCCGCGACGCCGCTGCGCCTCCGAGTCCAGCATCTCCTCTGGCGTCAGCGCCCTGTCCGCTGCCAGGTTGGCCGTCCTCTTTCGTCCTTCTGTCCTTGTCCTGGCCAAGTAGCGCCTTTGCACTGCATGCCGCGCGCAAGCGGCACATCATCCTCCAAATGCGCTTGCCGTATCGGATACGCCGCGGCGGCGCCGGCTTGACATCATCAAAACGCACGCTGGCTGATGTGCACGCACCTGCTGGAAAGTGAATGTATCGAGAATGAAAAGTGCCATGATGACTGTGTTGATATTTTTCCTTTTTTTTTTTCTTCCTTTTCAGTACCGTGGCGATCACCAAAAGCGGCAACGGGCAACCGGCGGCCGCGCGACGCAACACGGCGGACGACCAAAGCGGACCTCCGTCTTGTGCCGAGAATGGAGAGTTCAGCCACGCCCTCAAGGTCTCGTCAGGTGATTGCTCGACTCGTTCCTCCGCTTCCCCGTCCGGATGAAAAAACACTCTTGTCGGCTCTCGGCTGCGTTTTGCCCGCCAAGCAGAAGACCGGAAAAGCATCAGTCCCAAATTCCTCGTCGAACGACACGACTTTTTGCTCGCTCGCGCAGTCAAGACGACCAGACAAATCTTCCGCGTCACGCTACAAGCAACATGTCACGCTACACGTCCGTCACCGAGCGGAGCCCGCCTGATCGGCGCGGGGGGGGGGTCGGGATGAGCAGCTGTCAAAAGTCCTGGCCACGGTGGCATGACGTGCAAGCGCATTGTGTCTAGGCTCAGAAAAGGCAAAAACGAAAACGAGAAAGAGAATGGATCCGTTCCTGGATGGTGGATCGAGGGCAGTATGGACTGTCGGTTCTCCAAAAGGAACTGAAGGTGACGAATTTGTTGCCCGACACACACCACCCCTGGGAGTCTCCGCTTAGTTCTCGCTACCTCTAATAATGTCGGGTCCGCAGACCTGAGGCACCGGGCGAGGGCCGAAGACCTGAAGGAGGTCAGGTGGGCCGAGGGCATTTACCGCTTGGAAATCAAATCAGAGCATCTTCAAAAGAACAACTTAAAAATGTTTCGGGAGCCAGTGAAGGGCTGCCGGAGTCGGAGTGATGCGCTCCCTCTTACCAGTAGCAGTCAAGAGGCGAGCGGCGGCATTCTGGACCAACTGGAGACGCTTCATGGAGGATCGGCTGAGTCCAAAGTCAAGCGCGTTACTGTAATCCGGCCCAGATGTGACAAAGGCACGAATGACTCTTTCAAATTGCTCATCGGAGAAAGGAGAGGCTTCACGTTGTACACTTGAATCGTGTACAAGGCATGCCGGCCCACTTGTCCAACTTGCCGCAGTGGACACACGCGCGCACTGCTGGTCGTTGTCGCTGGTTTTTGATGCCATCACCTGGCGTGCGCATCATTTGACTGAGAATGGCCGCGCGCGTGTGCGTGCCTGTTGTGTATCGGCTCGTAATTGACTTGTGTTGTTCCTGTAGAGGCGTGGAAGCCCTCGGCCGCCTTCCCCTTTGTTGCGGAGCCTCTTAAGCTAGTTTGGGCTAAATGTAGTGGATATCCCTCCTATCCCGCGCTGGTGAGTGACTTGCCAAGCCACCCGCCTTGTCTCATTACCCATCAGCCCCTCCCGCCCGATCCCCCACCCTCCGTCCCATCGTGCGTGCTTGTGATTGGTCGCTCACGCCCGTCGTGGGGGGAGAGGGGGACGCTCGGCTCGCACGCCGTATTTGCATGCTCGTGACTCCAGGCGTGGACGCCTCCTTTGTCGGACGAGAACGCGCTCACCTTTCGGCGTGTTCTTTGCCGTAGATCATGGAGCCGCCGGCGCCGAGGACAACGAGGCGGCCGGCGCGGCGCCAGCGCAACGGGGCGGCGGCGGTGGGGGCGGAGCTTCCCCGCCCCCCGCGGGACGTGCTGCGAGCCGGCGAGCAGATGCAGTTCAGGTCCGCCGAGAAACTCTTCCTCGTCCACTTCTTCGACAGCAAGCGCAGCTGGTGAGGCGCAAAAAGTCCCGCAGACACTCGGAGCATTGCGCGACCCTTTTCCAAACCCCCCGTTTTTGTGGATTTGTCCTGACTAGAGATGCAACGCTTAGTTGACGGCTAATGGGAATTGATCCGAACTAGCAGCGGTAACTACCCCGCCCCCTCTCCCTCCCTCTCCCCTCCAGGCAATGGCTTCCTAGATCCAAGATGTCTCCGTTCGGCGTGGATCGCAGTCTGGACCGCGTCAAGCTGCTGGAGTCTCGCCGCTCGCGTCTGCAGAAGTCTGTGCAGCGAGCCTTCGAGCGGGCCATGAAGCACCTCGGCGACGAAGGCGGGGGCGGGAGGGCCCCGGCCTCGCAACGTTGACGGCCGCCGTCACACATTCCCCCATCCCCCTGCCGCTTTTGGTGTGTTTCGGCTCCCGCCGACGCTCGCTCACACACAAACGACGGATGCGCCGAAGCTCGCGGCGGCAGTCTTGTTTTGTTCCGAGACCTATGCAAACGCCGACACTTTGGTGACGAGAGAAAGACGATCCAACGGACGAATGTGCCCATGAAACCGACCGCCTCACATGTGCTGCAACTATCTTAACTGCCACGAAGACTGCGAGCGTGTGTGAGTGAGAGAGAGAGAATGGGAATGCCAGCGTGTCTGAGCTTGTGGATGTCTGTACATCAGTTTGTTTTTCTGCATGTTGAAAGATTGTGTGAGTGTGCGTGTGTGCGTGCGTGCGTGTCAGCTCCAACCACTCGAGGTCCTGACTTGACACTAATTTATTCACCGAGTCCTCCTGTCATCGGACATTTTGAGACGACGACGGCCACTGCCGTCATGTGGTGCTACTTCATTCATACTGTATCTTTGTTTTTGTTGGTTTTTTCTTTTTTAAGTTATTGACTTCTCAAGCTACAACTTCTTGGCATTAACTTTGTTTTTTTATAAAGTATGTTTTTACACAACTACTTGTTTGTACATATTTATGTATAAGCTACAGACATGCTCATTGTTTGAAGTGGTGCAGAACCAACCAAAAAAAAAAAAGCCACACCACAACTTCCCCAAGTTTGTTTTTTTTTTTTTTTAATGTTTTGTTTTACTCTAATGTTTGGTTTATTTTGGGCCTTGCGCGTGCGTGTGTGTGTGTGTGTGTAAATTCTTTTGGTACTTTAGCTCTGGGAATTAAACATTGTAGCCAACGGGAGTGGAAAAGCAGCCAACACGTTGGCTTTGTTTTTTAATACTAAAACACTGAAAAATTAAAATTTTATTGAATCACTGATTGTCTCTATGAAAATTATATTATGTGTGAAGTCTGCATCATACAGTTGACAGTGGACTCATTAGTTTTAACTGCAATGTATTTTAATGATGGGTACCTGACAATTTTTTTTATTATTTTTATTGTACTTTTATTCAATGGACGCATTTGGTTTGGACCAGCATGGCGCGGTGATTTTTTTTTTTTTTGGACAACAGACCCAAATTAAAAAAAAACACGGATGACAGTATTGCATATTTAACGGGACAGAATGTAAAAAAATAATTTGTCAATGTTCATTCTTTCAAAATGTTCAATCACGTCATCGTAACATTTTCTATGAACAGTAATTGCAGGTGAATCAATCGCTAATCTTTCTGACACACGTCGTCACTTAAGGGAAAAGTAGAAGTTTTGGGGGTTTATTTACACTTCTGCCTGCCTAGAAAATGAAATCGGCGGTCGTCTCGCAAAATCTCACGCGCTTCGAGATTAGGTCGTTGCATTCTATTAGTTAACCACTAGATGACACTAAATCCCACACACTACTTCTGTGGACATTTTTTCTTTGTAGCTCACAACAAATGGTTGACTTGTGCGCCGAAAATATTTTGGTGCTTCCTCGGACGTCTGAGGAGATAAACGTGACTGTGACGTAAAACAGCGGATTATAATGAGCTAATGAAACAACATCCTCATGAATAAACAATTTTGAAAAACTGGAACTTGTGTGAGGACGGCATAAAAATGGATGGGGAAATGGCAGCTTCCAAATAGGTTTAATATGTAAAAAGGCAGCCAATTATTCTTGATTTTCCCCAACTGGGTAATACAACGATACATAAAAGTATGTCAGTGTTTTTTTTTTCGCCCCTACCTCACTGAGCGGCGAAGTTTGGCTAATGTGTGCTCACATCGTGAATGTTTTTTTTTTCTCCGCAATTTTATTGAAAATCAAATTAATAATAATCTGCTGGGAAGCTAAGTACGTCGTCAAGGCGTACCCGTTGCTGTTGAATCGATGGAAGTATGACACCTTCAATATGTACACAAGAACGACGCCTAAATATGTGATCATGTCATCTTTGGTGGGTGCTTGTATCAAACAAAAAGACGGATGCCCCTGCGTTGCCCCTCCCAAGATGGCCGCCACGCAGGCACATCAGTGAGCCAGCCGGGCTGCTCCATCACGTCTTCTCTTCACATTCTTCTCATGACTGCTCATCCTTTCCAATTTCTTTCTGAGTATTTCAGACTGCCATCGGTGCTTCTTTCTTTACAAACATACAATCCAGACGCAGCCTTTTTTTATTCCTCCGTCTTTTGGCGTGAGTTAGCCTTAGCCCCGGCCATTCGTCAGGACCCATCAAAGGAGGGATGACGAATGTCTTGAGCCCTTTTGTTGCATGCAGGCGCTGCCAGCGCAGAGCCCGACGGCGGCGGCGAGCGCACATGTGAATGAAGAGCCATTTTAGAAAGATTGGCCGGCGCCGAGGCGCCCAACGGCAACCGGGAGGCCGCTCGCCACCCATTCGGAGGAAAAGTGTGGCGCTTTGTGCATGAAACTTTTCCGACACGCGTTTTCTCAGCGGCGGAAAGGCGAACCGCTGTTCAATTCCACTTTTGGTCGAAAGACTTCTGTCATATATGGACTATATGCATAGACCTTTACGACAGCAGTTCGACATGCCGTAAAGAGCTGCTATCGGGTTACCAAGGCAACCGACCTCGTGCATGAAAAGAGAACATGTCTTCATTACTATTAGACTGAACTGCACTGTTCCCGAGCAACTAGTAAAGAACCTCTGTTAAGCACAACTCTCTGAGTGGACATTCTTCAATAACATTACAACTTCGGCTCGTCGTCGGACAAGCAGAATTTCACCAAGATTGCCCCATTTTGTTTTTGTTGATTTCAGCTCGTTTGTTTTTGAAGTCTTTTTTCGTGGCGAGTTGCCGTTTGTTACGTGTACGAGCAGCCTGTGCTGCCGGAAAACAACTTTCATGGCATAAGCGAGCCAAATTCGCGAAGGGAGGGCCGGCTGGTTCGCCGTTCGATCTCCATATGTTAGCCACACGGCCGCCCGTTTAACAAAAAAAACAAACAAACAAAAATTCCATATCAACAGAAGTGCGTTCAGTGGCTTGGGGGGGGGGGCGTCTTTGTTGTGGCGCCACGTCAAACAACGGCCGCGCTCGCGTGCCACCGGCGTAACGATTAAAACTTGCAAACTTTTTCCCAGTTTGATTTGGCCGCACCATTAGCATGAAACGTTTTATTTTTAGCATCTTTTTTTTTTTTTTTTGTACACGCCACCAGAGCGTTGGCCGCTTTGCGCCGGCCAATCGCTTCATTTGTCGCCATCGTGGGGCTAATTGGACCTCCGGAGGAATAACGAGGTGACCCGATGAAAGCGACACGTGACTTTGGCTTCGTCACGTGACGACTTTTCAGGCCTTTTTTTGTTTGTTTGTTTTTTTTTCATCCCGTTCGCTCGCTCGGCGGCGTTTTGCCTTCTTCCTGTGCCGATCTGACGAACTTTCCGCCAAAAGTCTGTTTTTGATCGTCCAACTTTGATTTTCTGGGCCAAAGAGACGTCACGACACTTTGTTGACACAGTTAAACAGAAACGCGAAACGTCGGGCGCTTTCTCTGATTTCATCTTTGGGCAAGGCGAGGCAGCTTTATTTCTCTTGCGCATTTCTGACAGCAGCTAAATCAGCGTGCTTCACGTCGTTCCAAAAGATCGCTTCAAGGCAAACAAATTTTAGACATTGAAAAAAAAAAAGAACGGAAGAATTGAAGACATTGAGAAGCAAAGGAGTCGTTTGCTAGCGTCAGCAACTAAAAGAGCCCGATTGTGGGGCGGGGGGTGGGGGTGGGGCGGTGATCATTGAAATGCTCTAAAAGACTAATTATAGTTCTGGGCGGGAGGAGCGTGGAGCTTGACTTTCAAGACATTTTCCCTTGTGGCTGATTTCACACCTGCGTGCAACATGACAGCGAAACGCAGCTTCACCGTGTTTGCTTTGAACGCCGGGCGCCACTCATTGAGTTGATGCAGACATCAGAGCCCGGCTGGCTTTTATGCAAACAGCGCTTCTTGATTATATTCGGGACCCCCAAACCATTCCGTGATTCAGAGACCGGGAGCGGAATCTTCAAATCAAATTATGGGCCGACTGGACGCCAGTGGGAAGTCTTTAGGACGGCAGGCAGTAAGTAATATGTTCCGATCAGAACCGGGGCTCCTGATCGTTGGGAATCAGCTGCAGCTGTTTGATGCTCTTCCGAGGGAGTCCGGCTCGATGCTATGGACTCCTCGATCAAGTTTTTCACTCAAATCTTGTTCTGCCAACTCTGCCAGGGTTTACAGGAATGCCCTTTGACCCCACGCAACTTTGTGGGGGTTGTCGGTGGTCTTCCTTTCGCCCGCGCAGCTTTGGAGCGTTTTAAAACGCAGCCGTTTGGGAAACGTTTGTGGCATTTGTGGGGGCGGAGGAGTTTCCCATTTGAATAATTGAGTTGAAGCTCAGCCTGGTGTGCGGGCCGCGATGCGTGTTCACGTCGGTTCTCTCGGCACGCCTGCGTCGTACGTTGCTGCGGCATCCATTCGGCCGAATGTTTTGGGGCGTCGTGACGAAAAGCGTGCCTGCGATGAAGTGCCCGTGTGTGTCGATGTCCCGCATCTCATCTCGCACATGCTTCGCAATGCATCCGCAGGCTCTGAAGTCTTTGTCTTTAACTTTTAGAAAGAAAAAAAAAAAATCTCCTGAAAGGCAAACTTGATTCCGACACGCTTTCATCGCTTTGGATGTCAGCCAGTTTTGGCTGCGCTCACGAGTTGCAGGTTGGGAATTTTCCGTCCCCGTCGTCATCGCTGTCAGGAGACCTGCCAGACCGGGCCCATCGATGGCCGACGGGGTGGTTAGAAACAAGAAAAGAAGAAAATGTTACAGTTGTTGTTGTGACTTTGGTCCTAAAAACGACCTTGTTTGTGGACAAAAATGCAAAGGACCAATGACAGAGCCTTGCGGGACTAGATGTTGATTTTTATGGCTGCCATTGTGGGGATAAAATTAAAACGAAGACAAATTTTTTTTTGGTCGAGAAGGAAAAATGAAGACTAAATATAAGACTTGTCGATTGAATGGCTCTTTGCAGACGAAGCCAAAAAGAAAAATGAGGGCAGAAAAAAAAGACCTCTTACAGAGCCCGTGGGACTCTGTCGATTTGATGTCGTTCCGTAACGAGCACAAAATAAGCAATTATGACAATGAATTCAATTCATAAATAATTGACGGCTTTCTTTTCCGAAAACAAAACAAGTGGCTTGGTTGTATGGCTTTCGTGCACGTGGACCTCAAGGCTTTCTCAAGCCAAGGGTGAGCCGAGTGTTCTCACCGTGGTGGTCTTGACTCGTCCCCCCGGTTGCGTGCAGGTCCAGCCCGACTGATCGACGAGCAATTCGCAGCCCTCGCCGTCCAGACACGGACTCATCCGGCACCACTGACGGCTCAGCACGATGTCGGCTGCCCGGACAGGAAGGGAACCGCGTTGTTGACATGATTTGCGCTAAGCTAACCTGAAGCTAACTGCGCACTCGCTGGCTCGGCACAGCTGTGCGCAAAGGTTAATGCGTGGCGAGCAAACAGCCGACTTAACCAACAAGCTACCGACCAGAATGAACTCACCTGCCGGCACTCTGGCATCTCACCGTGCTAACTAACTAGCCGACATCCAAACGAAATGACACACTCATAGAAACAATGAAGACAATGAAATAAGTGAGGAAGAGGACCTAGGACAGAACCCTGTGGGACTCGTGAAGACGAGAAAGTACAGTTTCGGCCTTTTTTGCCGTGTGCCAAAAAGGATGACGTAACGGTCTCACCGCGTACGCAGGCAGGGCGGGCGCGGGTGGCGCCGGCCATTTGTCCCGGGACGCAAGCGCAGCGGGCCGTCTGCCGGGCGACGCTCCGTCTCGGGGGGCCGCCGCCGCGCTCCAGCGTCACCACTTGGCAGCTGCCCGCCTGCGGCTCACCTACGCGAGACACAAGCGCTGGAGTGGCTCTTCAAAATCAAAGGAGATGGCATTCGGGATTCCCCGTCTGCCGTTCTTGGTCCTGAATCGCGTGGGCGCGGGAAATCGCACGTGGTTCTCATGCGTTTCTTCGAATCGGCTGCAGTTTTTCAGATAGGACTATTTGGGACGACGAATGCGCTTTTGACCGGGGACGGAACTTGTGCTTTGACCTCACCCGTTTTTGCCGACGTTGGCTAACTTTGCGGACTTTGGGGCCTGATTTTCACACGGAACGCAGAAAGAAGGCTCTCTGCGACGACAACGACCGCGGGATGCCATCCAAAAAGAAACCGAACCGGTGTAAGCGCAGCAGAATTGATGCCATTGGAATATTGGGCGATGAATCGACAGACTCATCGATGATGAAAATCCGCTTTTGTCGTGGCCCCACAGGAGACACAAAGAAGTGGTGATTTTTTTTTTCTCGAAAATGTCACAAATGATGCAAAATGTTGACGAAGTCGCCACAATGATCGATAGAATTGTTCGCGTTGTTTTTCCTGCTGTTGCTAGGCAGAGTTCGGGGGCTACCCTCGTTCCTGCGTGCAGCAGATTTTAGACTCACACCGGACACCCCCCATCACACACACACACACACACACACGCGTCTATTTTAAACAAGAAAATCAGATCAGAACATTTTTATTCAAAATAAAGCATTTTATTTCAAATGTCAATAACA
>CAAKHF010021712.1:120209-132748 GCA_901007745.1 Hippocampus kuda
GGGGTCCTTCCTCTTGTGGAAATTCAAATGCATGCTCACCTCCACCATTTGCTATCGATCTTGAGCTCACAGCCTGGAGTCACTGCTTGTGCACTCTAATTAACGCAGATGTCGTAATACATGATTGAAGATGCAAAAAAAACAAATAAAAAATTGATAATTAGTGCTGTCAAACTAAATATTTAATTGAGATCAAATGTATAATTTCATAGTTAACTCAGAATTAGCTGTAATTAATCACAGACTTTTATCTATTCTAAATTTCCTCAGATTTTTTCTCCCATTTTTCCCATTTTAATGTTCTCATCAACATGGAATCGTGAATCCGTTTTCTTTGTGCAAAATGCAAATATTTACTGAAACAATTTCGATTTTCAATTTGACAACATTTTTCATTTGGAGCAGTTATTCAAACTTGGAGCACATTTGATCATTTTAGAGCAACGTAACATCCGCTGTGACGTGGTGCCGCATTAATCTCGCGATTAAAAAAAAATAATCGAGTTAAAATTGTTTTAAATTAATGCCGATAATAAAGCGTTAAACTGACAGCACTAATAATAAATAAGTCTCAGTACAGCTGCAAAGTATTTGTTTACTTCAGACCACTGCTCGCTTGGCTCTTCTTCTCGTGGTTCGTTCAGGTGCCTGTTTGACAGTCAGTTGACGGGCTCCGGCTCCCGCTTCCTTCCACGCTCGCGGGACGACCGGCTGCAGTTTGAGGTGGAGGCATTCAAGTTCCAGGAGGACGAGAGAGGCGTGGTGAGACCGTCGACCTTCGGACTGAACTCCAGCCCCCGTTTCCACAATGACCCCCGTGAGCTCGGGTCCCCCCCAAAAACTTCCTGGTTTTTGTTCTTCAGATCTACATCACCTGCAACTTGAAGGCCACGGCTGCGACGTCACTGCCGGATTCTCTCAACAAGGCCTGCTCCTTCAACAACGAGTGAGTCGTCGCTCTTCGTGCGCCGCCCACTCCGCCTCGCGCCTCGGATGCTCCTCCTCATGCTGCATTCCCAACTGACGGGAATTCTGAAAAAAAAATGGCACTTTGAGTTTATGGAATCCTCCAAAGGGTCCAGTCAAACATAAAAGTGGTCAAGGTTTCGAACGTTGTTGATTTCTCGAAGGCGGCATCAAACTCGCATGTTGTCCTCAGGTCGTTCCATGTTAAAAAAAAAAAAAAAACAAAAAAAAAACGTCCGCCAATGTAGCACTAAATTACTCTGGAGGCGTTTGTCTGACGTTACAGCGCCGTCGCTCTCAAATAGTAGAAAAATGATTTCCTTTGAGGCACCTTGCCGTCACGACAGATGTCGTCTTGTACCACCACGTGCGAGTATTTGAGAAGATGGAAATATTGAATATTCATAGGATCAACATGTAAAAAAACAGTTAAATCCTAAAAATGTTACTTTTTCATAACTACGTTCCAATCGTGCGTGTGTGCGATGGGGGCAGGTGGACAGAGGCAAGCGGGGTCCATCAGGCGTGTTCCTGCTGTGACGCAGATTGTGGGACAGGAAGTCGGAACCGAGTGCGAGGAAACCAGAGTCCCCTCGCCACAACGGGTTTGTATCATGACACAATGTCGAAATAAAATGGTCTACTGAGGCTCTTTTTGAAATTTATTCTTTTTTTATGTGCAAAATATCAAACAGGAGTTTCTGTGAAATTGTTTGTTGTTAAATGTCTCATTTTTGTGACCCTTGACAATTGCAGGTGCAAAATGGGAAGAGGCGGTTGCAGTCGGACCAATCACGGTGTACAAAAGACCTGCCAAGTGACTTTTTTTTTTTTTGATGAAATGGATTAAATTCCTGTCATCGCAATCACATGACCTCCCTCTGCTTGCTTCAACGAAATCCCAGAGACTCTACATTTGAGTTCAACAGCACCCCCTGCTGTTTCAATAGTCTCGTACTCTCGAAGCACAGTAAACCAATCCATTTTTTTAGTCATATAACGCGTTCAATACGGCCAATGTATCTTCCGTATGTTGCCGGGCACCGTTTTTGTTCGGGGTTGAGGGATTTCAGATTTCTGCACAACCACACAAATTGATGAGTAGCAATGACAGCAACGTGGCTGAACATTTATTCAACTCTTGCACATATTTTTAACAATTTAAGGGCGTAAATCAGGGGTGTCAAACATACGGCCCGCCTAACTCGTAGATACTTTCGAATGTTTAGAGAAATTTGATTTATGGTAAACTGTATTCAAAGAGTAATACCCTTACAAAAAGTCCAAAATAAAACTTAAATATGAAATTAAATCTTTAAAACGTAAACGAGCATGAATCCCCGCATTTGAGACGAGCCGTGAATGCAGCATTAATTAGGCCACTCCCACTTCCGGTAAATACCCGTTATCTCAAGGGGTAAAAAATACAACCGGAGCACAATCCGCTACTCGGGGGTCTCTAGGGCCGATTGATTCTCAATTTCATTTTTGGGTCCTCCTCGTCCACTCCTGAGCTGAGGTGGATGGCGCTCACGTAGCCAACATGGTCCAGCCGAGGTAACCTTTTCCCCGGGCCTGAAGGACGCAGCCGGCCCGATGGAGAGGCCGGTAAGGCTGCTGCTCTTGTCCGAGCTGCGCGTCCGCAACGTCGGCCACGAAGTGAGCCTGTGCCGCTCCCTGCTCACCTGGAAAAGACGAACCTTCAGCCCGATGTACCACCCGTTCAGAGCCAGTAAGAATCCAAAAGATTCGCGTCCCAGCATTTGTTCCCTCTGAACACACCGAAGAACGAGAAGTTAACGACGAGTCGAGCGCGTTTGTGTCGCGTCAATGTCACGCGCGCAGATGTGAAATTCAGATTTATTTTTTTGAAGATACGAAACTCGGATGGTTAGACAGCATAGGTTTTCTACAGCATCCGCTTACGTAACTAGCCACGTGCCACTACCCACTCGAAGAAAAGTCTGCGTTTTCCGTCAAAACATGAATCGAGTGTGTGTGTACAGTAATCTTTCGTTTATCGCGGTCAATGGGGACCAAAACCACCCGCGATAAACGACAATCCGCCAAGTAGCGAGCCCCCCCCCCCCTATAGGTACATGTACATGTGTATGAGTATAAAAAATATTTAAGGCCAAATTTGATGGTATACATGCATGTAGAAGTAAATTTTGTAGTAATTAACCTTACTTAACGCTGCATACTAATAGATTCAAACATGTATAAGTTAGGTTAGGTGAGTGTATGAATAACAAGATACAATAAACATACATGTAGTACTGTATATGTTGCGCGATGTGACTCGCTGTTGTTTTGCTGACTTTCGCTGCTTATGTTTGAAAAAATCCGCGATGCACCAAAGCCACGATCAACGAACTGCGACATCGCGAGGGATCACTGTATATATAAATGTTTAAAAAAACAGCGGCTTGTTGAGTAAACCAAAGATCGTCCCCTTTTGTAACGAGAGACACGGTAAATTAGCGCGCTTGTTTGTCACTTTGTGACATGAGAAGATGAAAAATGCGGTTCGTTCGACCAGTGACGAGCAAGCTGTTATTGTTCGTCCATTTGTGATCGTTTCCTCTCTGTAAGATCACTTGAAGTGGGATCACTGCTAATCAGTTTAAAAACGAAAACGTGACAAATAAGCTTGTGTCACACTTAAAATGATCTAATCGAAAAGGTTGTGCTTTGTCAATTGTACGTGCTCCGTAACTTTGTGTTTTTTCTGCTGTTGTCTTGGTCAGATCGCTCTTGAAAAAGAAGCCCCTAATTTCATTGGGGCCAACCCGGTTATGAAATAAATGCTCTCAAAAATCAAATTGAAGCGCTCTTAAACCATTTGGGTTCCTGTTCATGTAAGTTTGTGGACGGGATAAGTGACAAGGTGTCGTGTCTGAGGAATCGCCTTTCATGGCCTGGCTTCCTTTGAACTGTCCAACTTTTGGACTCAAATGAGCGCGTTTGTGAACGTCCCCACATTAGTCGCATTGTTCCGCAATCAGGAAACGGCGGAAGTTCGGACCTCACGTCGTAGTCACGTGAATATTTTCCCAGGAAACTTTTGACATTTGCGCGTGCCTGTGTTTGCGTCAGGTGTGTGTCACAGCGTGTGTGTGTCAGAGATTGTCGCTGTGCGCGAGGAGGAAGAGGAGGAGACGAAAAAGGAAGGGGAGGAGAAGAGCGGAAGAGACAACGGCAGCTGGAAGAAGATCAGAGAGAGACAAGACAAAGACCGCGGGCTTTCTTTCACAGGTGCCATCACCCAACTTTGACATGTAAATCTTGATGATAACCGAGCTGGATTGGTTTTGCGCATTTGGCAAACTCTCATCACCTCGAGAGACCCCCCCCCCCCCAGTCAAAGAGGAAAATCCGCCAAGTAGGTATCAACATAGATGGCGACACACCTAATACGCCAAATTTTTTTGTGGTGTTCTTGCGTTGCAGTGTCGTACGTGGAGAGGTGTCAGCAGCACCGCTGGCGGTGCGCTCATGTCACCTTCACCTGTCCACAGGTGGCGCTGTGCCACCACTGGGTGAACACCATCAGAGAGCAGCTTGCGGCCATCAGTATGTACCCAAAAAGCCACACACACACACACACAGCTGTCAAGTGGGTTGTGTGTATTGTTGCGTTGCCTTGTTGCAGGCAGCAGGCCCACTCAGCTGCTGGTGTACATCAACCCGTACGGCGGCAAGCGTCAGGCCAAGCGTGTCTACAAGCAGAAGGTGGCGCCGCTCTTTGCCCTCGCCGGCATCGGCACGCACGTCATCGGTACGCCGGCCATACTGTCAACGACACTCGAAGCACAAAAGTTTGGCATTGGAGGACTCGACATCTAGCGATCAATCTAAACGCCCAGCCGATAACGTTGGCATGAAAAGAAATCAAAATAAACACAAAAAAAAAAAAAGTCTTTTCAATTGACGCGTCTGTTGAATTTGTTCTATGGATGTGCTTGAAACTCTTCTAACGTGTGTGCGCATGGCGGGCCTGACCATAGTGACGGAGTACGCCAACCACGCCCGGGACCACCTGAGGGAGGAGGCGGAGCTAAAGAAGTACGACGGGTGAGTGAGCAGCGTCGCCGAGGCGACGGCCCGACCGGCGCCAGCCGCTAACGTGCGGCTCCCGTCATCAGCGTGGTGTGCGTGGGCGGCGACGGCATGTTCAGCGAGTTGGTGCACGGCTTGGTGTGGCGAACGCAGAAGGACGGCGGCGTGGACATCAACAGGCCCGAGCAGACGCTCGTCGCCTGCTCGCTACGCATCGGAATCATACCAGCAGGTCTCCTACTCGCGCCGCATAGTTCGTTTCTTCTCGGCTTGACTCGATGGCTCGCTAGTAAGTTAGCTGCTTTGTGGTTTAACTGACCCCGCCCCGCCCCCAGGTTCCACAGATTGTATCTGCTTCGCCACAGTGGGCACAAACGATCCCGTGACCTCCGCTCTGCACATCATCGTGGGTCAGTCGGGCGCTGCGTGTCGAAACGCCAAATGTGGTCTTCGTATAGCTAAGTCGCCGAGTCACGAGAGTACGTCACGAACTTGGCAGGCGACAGTCAGCCCATGGACGTGAGCTCGGTGCACCACGACGACACCTTCCTGCGCTACTCGGTGTCGCTGCTGGGCTACGGCTTCTACGGCGACGTGCTGACGGACAGCGAGAGGAAACGCTGGATGGGCCCCGCCAGGTACGACCTGGCCGGGCTCAAGATGTTCCTCACGCACCGTCACTACGAGGGCACCGTGTCCTACCTGCCCGCCGGCGCCGGCGTGGGAGAGCCCAGGGATGCGTCCAGGTGTCGATCCGGGTGAGGACCCACGCGGGGCAAAACCGGGGCTGAGGGCTTTGGGCTCTAAACTTGGCTTGCAAGATCAGGCGGAAACCTTGGAAACAGAGGTCGGAGTTTCAAACCGGTCTTAGGGCAGGCTTCGATATGAAGCTTTCAAGCAACAACGAGCGTTCCAACAAGTCGTGATGGGACCTCGATGAAATGAACACAAACGTTTTGCTTTTCTTTTGCAGTTGTTCAGTTTGTCAGGACAACAAGACACTCTTGTCGGGGAGAGCCAGCGTGGACCAGACGGACTCCAAGGAGGACAGCGGTAGCTCACACCTTGTTTGCATACTGGCTCTCAAAATCAATTCTCTCTCTGTGGGGGAGGGGGCGGGAATTCTTCATGACACAAAATCTGGCCGACGACAATGGGTTACTGGCCTGCATGTATCGTGTATGAGGACAAGGCGGGGGGGCCGTGGACGGAGCTCTGAGGAACACCGCATCGGATTGTAACGCCCCAACACACGTGTGATTCAGATGCAGAAAACGCAGACGCCGGCTGGCGGACGATCCGCGGCAAGTTCCTGGCCATCAACGCGGCCAGCATGAGCTGCGCGTGCCCCCGCAGCCCCAAAGGCCTGTCGCCCGCCGCCCACCTGGCCGACGGCACCGCCGACCTCATCCTGGTGCGCAAGTGCTCCCGCGTCAACTTCCTCAGGCACCTCCTGCGCCACGCCAACAAGGACGACCAGGTGAGGGCCCGAGCGCGCCGTCCCTCGCCGGTGTCCGTCCTCACGTCCGTCCTCACGTCCGTCCTCACGTCCATCTGCGCGCATCCCCCCCCCCCCCCCCCCCCCCCCCCCCCCCCCCCCCCCCCCCCCCCCCCCCAGTTCGACCTGTCCTTCGTGGAAGTGCACCGCGTGAGGCGCTTCCGCTTCACGCCGCGACACTGCCACAGCGACTCGGACTCGGACCTGGAACTGGACCTGCTGGACGGGAAGCGGCAGATCTTTGGACAGATCTGCCGAGACCACCCGGCCTGCGGCTGCGCTCCCGCCTTCAGCAGCTGGAACTGCGACGGCGAGATCCTCCCGCACACAGCCATTGACGTCAGGTGACGCGAGGCGACTGCGCCTTTGCACACGACCCGCTTTGAGCTTGGCTTGCTTCAAATATTTCGAGCGGCGCTGTCCAAGTCCAGTCCTGCAGGGCCCCAAACCGGCGGCCTTTTCGTGTCGCTCTCCTCCAACACACCTGATTCGAATGATCAGCTCAACAGCACGCCTGAGAACGATGCTGATCATTGAAGTTCGGTGTGTTGCGGGAAAGCGGCCCCTTGTTGAAACATTTGCTGTCTGGTTTGAAAAAAAAATTGACCCCAATCGATTTCACTTCATTATAGATTTTTTTTTTTCCCCAGAATTCCCAGAATTTTTCCCCCCCACAGAAATGAAGGTGAAGCTGTTAAGCATTAAAAAAAAATTCAAACAAAATTCAGAATAAAAAATTAAAAAAAAAATGGAAAATTCTATTTTTAAATATATCTGGAATATTTTTACCACGGAACGATTTGAGGATCTTCTCGAATTTCCTCCCCCAAAATCAAACGCATCCCCCGTTTCGACATTAGCTTTCAAAAAACGTTTTACCTTTCACAAAATTTCAGATATTGTTTGACTTAATCCTTAAATTCTTTCACAATTTCATATTATTGCAAGAAAATACAATTTTTTTTTTTTTTTTTAAAATGACCGTGTAACTTTATTCTTAAATATGCAACTATTCTTGAAAGATGAATATCCTTCCCCCTTTAAGAAAAATATGACTGGAAAAGAAATGTTTTCCTCAAAAATAAGAAAAATGGAATTCATTTTATGATCACGACCCCCACCCAACACAACTTCCTTGCTAAGAGGCGACTTTAATTTGAAAGCTTCACACTCAACCAAAGAAAAAAAAAGATGAAATCCAAAAACGTGACAACGTTCCGCACCTGTTTATTCGCCTTTTGTGGTGTGTGTGTTGTTGTTTGCCAGAGTGCATTGCCAGCTGATCCAACTGTTTGCCCGAGGCATCGAGGAGGCGGCCATGTTTGACGAGCTGGCGCCCGCCTGCTCGGCGTAGGCCGACGGAGCCATCGGGCGGGCGGCCGGCCGACCGCCTCGGACCTACGAAGGGCCCGCGCCGGTCGCAACATCCCATCCTCTCGCTCGTCTTGTGTTCAGCGCGTCTGATCGGGTTGCGCTCACGAGGGAAAGTGATCGTCCTGAGGTGTCGCATCCAGGCAGGGTTTTCACTCACTTCAGTCGGGTCCGACTTTAGAGAAGCGGCAGGTCTGACTGTTGCGTCCGAGTCCTACTGAATGGTAAGACCAATTCGGTCCCTTTGGCGTTCAGGTCCGCCGCGTTCAGCCAAAGGACAAAAACACCTCAGGTCTAGTTTCATTGTCGAGTTCTATGTTTAGTCAGCTGTCGGTTTGGAGTAGAGTTCAGGTCCGTTCAGTCTCAATGTCAAAGTCCGAATGAGAAGTCCGGCTCAGGTCTCGGTGGTAAGTCGCCCGGTCGGGTCTGAGTCAGGAGTCCAGTTAGATTTGACCGCTGAGTCTCATCCAGTCCGAATGATCGGTACGGTCTCAGTTTTGGCTCTGTTCAGTCGGCTCCCGTTTTGGAATCGGGTTCTGTCTACCGATTTGAAAAGTCAAACCTCAGCGTTGACTTCCGAGGCTATTTGGGTCTGACTGTTGAATCCAAAGTTGGAGGCAAAGGCCTGGACCGGAGTCTCCTCGGGACTCATGCGGCCAACTCGGGTCTCAGTACTGACTCCCACGTTTTGGCGGGTCTGAACTTGGAGTTGAGTTCGGTCTGAGTGACAAGTCCAGATCAAGTCTCGGGCTTGAGTCCAAGGTCGCGTTGGCTCTGTGCTATGAATGAAGCCAAGGCCTGCTGGTATTCAGTCGAAATGACAAGTCGGACTCTGGTGTGGGTGTTGCTGATGCTTTGTCGGGTTTGATTTTGGAGTCAAGTGAATGTTGACTTTTGTGTCTAAAGTCCTGCTAGAATCTGAGCAAATGACCACGTCCACAGCAAGTCCAGCATCAATGTTGTCCGTTTCGTCGGGTCTGATTTGGAACTTGTGGGCTCTCTTCCAAAGATCGTTCTTTTCTTTTTTTCCCTCCTCCTCGACAATGTTTCTTTATAATTTATTTGTGCTTGCTCCACGATTGTCGAGAGGATGCAGGATATGATCTGCTCTCTAAGGATTGTAACGTTTTGTCTGATTTTTTTTTTCCCTCCGTAATATTACATTTTCCCAAAAGTCAGACTGTTTTTTCAAAAGACGTGACATTAAAAAAAAAGAACTCGAATGTTCGCTTGAAGCGCGACTTTTACTTCAAAGTTTTGAAATTGAAAGATTCTCAAAAGATCGGGACCTCATAAATTGGAAAAAAAAATTCTCCAAAAATGACGATTTGTTGACTTTGTTCTCATTATTGTTTCGAGTTTATTTCTAAAAAGAAAATGTTTTCCTCCAAATAATTTTACTTTTTCTCGTTTCTCAAAAATGCATTAAAAAAACATTACTTGCATAAGCAAACTCTTTTTATGCGAGAACACATTTTTACCTTGATGAAATTGGATTGCATTTATGAAAGTCTGATTTTTATTTTTTTATTATTAATTTTTTTTCGTCCAAACCTTTTTTTCCTCCAAAGATTTAATTTTATTTGCGTATAATTAGGAATTGTTTTTTTTTTGTTTTGTTTCTGAATGTTGAATTTAAGTTAAAAAAAAAAATTTGCGAAAAGGCAACGAGTTTTCATGCTTTTTTTTGTGGGTTTTTTGTTTTGTTTTTTTTGTTTGGAATGTTTTAATTTGTTAGCATCTGTTACGAAACAACCACAACGCCCCACAAGAATATAAAACTCCAGGAGCAGATGCAAATATGCAAAGAAAAAAAAATACAGTAGAATGCTATTCTCAAAATTATGTGGTTTCTTTTTTTTTTTCTCATGAAACAGAACTTTTTGGGTGAGCAAAAATAGTTGTAGCATTCTGCAAATTAAATCAAGATGTAGGGAAAGCCACCACAAATACAGTGGAGGAAGGTTCCCCGAAATTTTTTTGATTATTATATATTTTTTTGTAGCCACCACTTTTAGTTGTTGTTTTGTATTTGGTTGTTGATTGACAGCCATCACTGTAGATTGGCAGCTTGTCTCCTCTGCTGTCCTGAGCTGGACTCATGATGATGAGTAGCATTAGTGGCATCTGGTTTTGCTGGTGAGCTTTCTGATGTTTGTGTCCATGTAGCGCCACCTAGTAGCATAGCGGCTAACGCGGTAAAAACAATATATGAAGACGCTCCAGAGGTTCCACCTGATGTCAAGTTTTGCTTGAACTGTTACCACGGCAACCGTGTTAGCATTGGCGTCCCTTTGCATGCTGATTAGCTGTCATTAGCATGCTAGCCACTGGAACTGTATGCAAGTTTGGGACCCCCATGCACTCCTGCAAGCTGTAGCCTCACACGGAAGAAATAAAAGCAAGAAAAGTTCCTTTCTGTTTCTTATTTTCTTTCCAAATGGAAGACGTGGATTGGCTCCTCTCAAAATTCGAGAGGCGGTGCCAACTTGGATTCCCAGACCTTCACTTGTACCGCATCCTGTGCTGCAGCGTTCTTGCAAAAGTCTACACACAACAGCCTATGATGAAAAAATATTTTGGACATTTAAAAAAAAATGGAATCTAACAAAGAAAGAAAAAATTTGCATACAGGGCATCGCAAGAGTTTGAAGCGCGCTTCACCTTTTCCACACCGCAGCCTTCTTCCGCCGTGGAATGACTAAATTTTGTCTTCCAAACGTCTGCACTCCCCACACTGTTATGAGATTATGACGAGATGTTTTTGAAATGATTGGAGAGAAAAAAAACCTACAAAATGTGTACGCGAAACCTTTGCGTTCATGAGTCACTTGAACATATTATCTAACACCCTTATTCGCAAAAACGATCCACTCTTCGTGAGAATGACGATCTCAAGATGGACGCCATGACCATATCTGGCCCTTCTGTACATCTGTCATGTCGTCCTATCTCGGCTGAGCAAACAACGAATCGGCATTTAACAAAAAAAAAGAGATGAATAAATATTAGTCTAGTGTTGCGCAAATCAATCATCTTGATTTGAGCAAACGAGAGGATGTGCGTTAGCCGCTAATTAGCGCCGGTTCAGGAAGTCAACAGAGCAAACGGCTGCCGATCGATGGCACGGAAAAGCGAGTGACGCGTTGGGGTCGATATCGGGTCAATGTCGGCGCCGTACAAGAGCGGACGCCGGTGACACGTCCAACCAGAAAAGCGGACTGCTGCCGCCGGCCTCTCCACTTGAACCTTGAGGTCCAGACCAGGTGAGCTGCTGCTTGGCGCTTTCGTTGTCTCCAGCCGGACTGAATTTCAGAGCCGTTTTCTTCAGGTGGACCTACGATTAGTGTTTTGACTGCGGTCTGGTAGAAAAAAAAGTAGAAATTAATCTACAAAAAAATGTATTCAAGTAAATTGATGGCTTTTTAAAAATTAAAAAAATCCAATAAAATAAGATGCATATTTTGGCAAAATTACATTTTCCTTGAAAAAAAAGTTCTTTAAAACAAACCAACAAAATCCGGCTTTACTTCAAGTTTGCGGGAGGGGGAGAGGACTTTATCCAACATTTGAATTAAAAAAAAAAAACACCTTCTGTCATGTTTATTTTCTTGCAAGGCTTATTTTAGACACAGGACAATTTTTATCCATAGAATCTGTTGTGTCAGCACAGCTATTGTGAAGGTGCTTTCTAAATATATGACTTTATTTTTGTAATTGTGACATTTCCTTCTTCGATGGTTTTCTAAACATAAACACCTCGTAAGAAAGGAAAGATCCCCGAACAACGGGAAGGTTGCGGGATTCAAAGTAGGGCTTCAAATTAGGGTTTTAAATTGGGGTTAGGGTTTCAATGTAGCGGTTGAAATTCGGATGAGGGTTACAAAGGAGAGTCAGGGTTGTGATCGTGACACCGAAGCGCTCTCCTTGATTGGGCAGGGGATGGCGTCATCACCGGTGCTGTGGTTGCTATGGGCGCTCCTCTCGAGAAGCGCCTCACTTCCGGTTAGGTGAGTGCTCACGTGACGCGGGAAGGGGAAGACGCGGATGTCTTGACGTGCTGTCCGCCGTCCAGACATGCGGCGGGAGAGGAAGATGAAGGCGAGCCGGAAAACGTCCCGACCGCCAGCGGACACCTGAAGGCAGCGCGAGATGACGCCAGACTCAGGTGACGTCATTGAACACAACGGCACCCCCGCGTGGACATGCGACGAGGCTGCAGGCCGACGTGGATTGAAAGATGCGGCGGGTGTTGCTTGTTTTTCTGTATTTGTGAGCTTGTTTGTACGCGCGTGTGTGTTTTGCGCGTTTGGCTCACGCCTGTCTGCGTGTTCGTCTGTTTGCGTGTGCGTGCGCGTGTGTTTGCTCAGGCGTCAGCTGGGCGACGTGGAATTCTCAAGCCGCTACGCCGACTTCCTTCGCTCCAAAGCCAAACTTTCGTCCGTTTGCTCTTTTCTCAAGCGCATGAAGGCCGCCAGGAACAGGTCTCACACACACACACACACACACACACACACACACACACACACACACACACACACACACACACACACACACACACACACACACACATATACAGAATGCGAAGAGTTACTCTGTTACCATGTGGCAAGTTAGCAACCCGAGTGCAGAAAGCACGACG
>CAAKHF010021712.1:132768-159816 GCA_901007745.1 Hippocampus kuda
GTCCAGCACACACACACACACACACACACACACACACACACACACACACACACACACACACACACACACACACACACACACACACACACACACACACACGTTGACGAAGACATGCGCAACCACACACAAGACTCAAAAGAGACGCACACTCACACGCAAGTGAAAACTTTATTTGCACAGATTTATTAAAAAAAAAAATCTTCAAAAAGTGTCCAACTGTTGTTTTCCCCCCCAGCCGAACCACATTTGAACATGCACGAAGTTGACAGTCGTCCAGGTGTGAAAAGATGTGTGACGTAACGGTGGGCGTGTCTTTGCAGTGTGTCCGGCGGAGTGGGCGGAGCTTCGGAGAAGGTGGACGTGCTGCTCAAACGGTTCATGTGCCCGGCGTGAACCACCTGATTAGTGATGATGATGATGATGATGATGGTGATTAAAGTGGTTTTGCTCACTCGAGCCTTCCCGTGCTTGTCATTCGCTTGCCGAGACAGAACAGCTGGTCTCAAACGATGTCACAGTCTGACGTCGCATTAGGAATGACATGCGTACTCTGACATGAACATGGGGAGTACAATAACATGATGACATCACATTGCTCACGCCATTGACGTAATAACGCGGCAAAAGTTAAAAGTCAGATTTCAACCTGGGGTGAGGTTTTCAAAGTGGCGTTAGGGATTTAAAGCCGCGTTAGAAACAAGGGTTTTTAAGCTATTACAGTATTGGAATTTCAAACTAGTGTTAGGGTTTCAAAGGCGGCGTTTAACGTGGCATTAGGTTTTCAAAGTTGGGTTTCAATGTATGGTTTGACATGGTTAGGGTTTGCAATTAGGGTTTCAAATTAGGGCAAGGGTTTCAAATAAAGGTTAATCTTTCAAAGTTAGGACTAAAGTGTCAATGTAGGTTTTTAATGCTGGTTTTCAAAGTGGGGTTAGAGTTTGAAATTAGGGTGACGGTTTCAAAGTAGGGATTCAAATTAGGGTTGGGGTTTTCAAGCAAACCTGTACATTCAGTGTTGGACTTTGGTTTCAAAGTCGGTTTAGAGTAATGTTCCGAGTAATGTTTCAAATTAGCGTTAGGGTTTCAAAAAAGGGTTTCAAAGAAAGATTAAGGTTCCAAAGTGGCGTTTCAAAGTAGGGCTTCAAATTCATTCATCATTTGACAAGACAGTACACCTCAATGTACTTTCAAAAATGAACCTGCAGCTGTCGCTTTGAAGGCGTAAAAAGCAGGATGTTCGGTCAAATTCGGCTAAAATGAGGCAGCGCTGAAATACTTCCATTTTTCACACTTTCACTTTCAAATTTAGCGTTTCAAACGAGTGTGCCCCCATCTAGTGGTTGACGGTGGAATGACACCCAAAATAGACAGGCTTTCGACTAAAATTGTGTCATTAAAAAAATCCACAAAACAGCAAAAGTGCAAACTCCGAACCTGTATTGAAGGCGGAATAGCCCCCAACCCCAAAAGGTCCAGAAATACAACTCACCCGCTTGTTCGTTACCTTGATTTCGACACGAGTAAGCAAACCGGGGAAAAAAAACAAAACAAAAAACATGAATACGTTATAAAATGTCTCCGCTGACTGTGCAAACAAAAACGTTTATGGCGGGGAAAAGTCCACCCTGCTCGTAAAGGCCAGCCGATAAGCAGACGGTGGCCAGAAGAGAACCGCGCCACCCGACATGGACGCCAGCAGGAATTTCTGCTTCTTCTTTTTGGAGCTTTTGCTCGTCTTTCTGACCGCCGCAGAAGCCCAAGAACGTGAGTCACGCTCAGATCGTTTGCTACACCGCTCGATTAATCGGATACATGTCACGGAGCAAAAGTTCGGACCTCGATCGCATTTGCCAAAAGAGTTTTTCTTCAAATGAAAAGTCCCCCCCCCCACCCCCAGGGGAAAAAAAATGTAGCTTTTTGAGACATAAAGTCATGCGTTTACGCGATCAGTCCAAAAACAAAACCCCAAATAAAACATCTGATTGTTTTTTTTGGGGGGTTGTTTAGGCAAAAGGTGAAATATAAAACAAAACAAGAGTTCTCATTCCATAATTTATATAAAAACATGACTAGGCGCAACTTAAAAAAAAAATAGAATTAAAGGTTCATGACACAAGCATGTGGCATTCACTTGTGAAAATCAAAAACATCTTTTGGGGAATTGTGATCAATATCTTTTTATCATGAATTGGTGTTTTGTGGTGTCTTTTGGGGGGATTTTCGTTAATTTCGTTAAATAAAAGGGGGGATTTTCACCCGTGACATTTGAGAGCATCCAAAACTAGATACACATGTATTCCTTTATTTAGAGTTTGTAAATACAGAAGCGGGCGGCCCGGTAGTCCAGTGGTTAGCACGTCGACTACACAGTGCAGAGGTACCGGGTTCGATTCCAGCTCCGGCCTCCCTGTGTGGAGTTTGCATGTTCTCCCCGGGCTTGCGTGGGTTTTCTCCGGGTGCTCCGGTTTCCTCCCACATTCCAAAAACATGCATGGCAGGCGGATTGAACACTCTAAATTGTCCCTAGGTGTGAGTGTGGGCGTGCATGGTTGTTTGTCTCTGTGTGCCCTGCGATTGGCTGGCAACCAATTCAGGGTGTCCCCCGCCTACTGCCCGATGACAGCTGGGATAGGCTCCAGCACCCCCCGCGACCCTAGTGAGGATAAAAGCGGTTCGGAAGATGAAATACAGAAGCGTATTTTGGTTGCCTGAAAAAAAAATTTGTTTGACTGAGTCCTTATTTTTTGGCTTTAAAAATAAATAAATTATTATTTTCACGGGTGAGGGTTGGGTTTCTTTTCAGGTTTTTATTTTAGAAAAAAAAATCTGAAAATAAATGATCCAAAATAAAATTTTAAAACGGTACTTGGAAAAAAAAAAACAAGGAAAAAAAATGTAACATCAAACCTACTTGCCAAAGTGTTTTTTCCAACTCCCAAATTTCAAATGGCAGAAAACGTCACGTCGGCGGGTTTGCGCCGTGCTTAACGCATCAATCGTCAGTTTGTAGCGCTCGCGTGACGGTGAACGTGAAGGAGAACAATGCGGTGGGCGACGTGGTGGAGACCATCACGGTAGCGGACGGGGTCACGGCCTTCTTGGAGGATTCTGCCAACGTCCTCTTCACTCTGGACGGGAACCGGCTGGTCGCCAAAGGGGTTTTGGACTATGAGGTGAGCTCGGCCGACCGCCAGGTGACAACCGGTTGAGCGCTTGCAAAAAAGAAAAAAAAAAAGCTCACGTTATTTTTTTTCAATTGCTTGCAGACGAGCCAAATTCACGAGGTCGTGGTGAAGTGCAGAACGGAAACGGGCCTCGAGGTAAGCGTTCAACCTCCCTCACGCTTACAAACGTGGTTTTCACGTTTTCAATGACGGCTCATGATGTCGGTCGGCCAGCGGTCATGAGCTGAGCAGGACACAACATGATTGGCTGCTTGCAGCGTTGAAGAAAAGAGCCGTCTCTTTCAAGTTAATGAAGCCCCGTGCTTTGATTTGATATTTTTTCCCTTCCTCCACTTCGAGCAGAGAGGGGAGGGGTGAGCAGTGACGGATGGGGGAGGAGAAAAGAGGGAGCGAGGCAAAAGAGGCTTGCCTTTTTGCTCTTTAATGCGCATTGCCCCCTCAGCCCACGGGTCCTTCTGTGCCAAAACATCCCAAAATAGGACTATTGACAAACAAACAAAAATGATTTCATGATTTATTAACATGTTGGAGGCGCTAACTTGTCCATATTGAATATTCCAAATTCAATGTTTTTGTTTTTTACTTCTATGCAGATGATAGTTACTTATACCCATAGCACAATACTGCTTTTTATTGCTTTGATGTCCATAGAGGGCACCAACCTAAATAGGTAAATAGAAACTATATATGTATGGATAGGTCTGACGCCACTGAACATTTTGAGTGGTCGCAAGAAAAAAAAAGGATTCAGAAATGACTTTGATATTACACTTTAAAGCCAGCATTCCATTATGGAGCCTTTTTTCCGATGTGTTGTTAAAAAAAAGTCAACGCAGAAAATTAAAATAGCACCCGTGACGGAACACTGGGACTTACGAAGAACAATAAAAACAGAAGACAAATGTTAACATTTTAGTTGAAGTTAACATGGTCTATGTTCCTTCATCTTTTTGTTTCAAATATATAAGCGCCACAAACAATGACAACTTTTTTCCTCAATGACACACACACACACACACACACCACTAATCAATCCAGTATGATTTCTCAGATGACCCTGATCATCTTGGTACTTGTGCAAAACGTGAACGACAATGCGCCGATCTTTCCCAAGGACACGTACCAGATCCAAGTTAAGGAGGTGAGTGCTTTGCGGTTGTCTGCGTATGTTTGCAAACCAATGCTAACTGGTTCCCATTTGGTATCTTAGCTGGCGCCCGCGGGGACCCTCCTTGAGCAATTTCCCGCCACCGACTTGGACGAGGACACGACGCTCTTCTACAGGCTGACATCGGCATCGGTACGTTCTTCTTCTAGCCGAGTCGCTCGCTTCAGGATTTCAGCCTGTTTTTTTTCTGTTTGTTTGTTTTGTATTTCTTCAGAATTACTTTGGACTGGCGTCGCCCGAAAACCCGCAACTGGTCATCCAGAACGTTCTGGATTACGACAAAGTCCAAAGCCTACAGATGGTCTTGTACGCTCAGGTGAGGATGCATCACCAGCCTTTGAGCGTTTTGTCGCGTGCTCTGTAAAGCATCTTTGGGACAGCTGCAGCTGTTGTGAACGCACTATGTCAATAAAGTTGAGTGGAGTTGGGTTGAGCTCAACAACTAGTGATGGCAAAACGAAGCTTCACGAAGCACTTGTGTTCTTTGTTTTGACTCCTCTCGATGGTGCTTGGGTTTAAATATAAAAGTGAGTGCAATGGAAATGTCTTAAAATTCCACTGCATCTTTAAACCAAGAGCGCCATCTGGAGGAGTCAAAAACTATCGCAGAAGTCCTTCATGAAGCTTCGGTCGCCCATCACGACTTTCAATGTTACTCACTCGGGTCAGGCAGCTCAAAAACAATCGTGGGGGTTCTCTCTTCAGTTTTTCCCGGCACTTCAATGCCGTTCGATATGATTTACAGACAATCGGTTGAAGAAAAATGCAAGGCGATTATCTGGTCGCTGCACTCAAGCGAATATTCCGGAAGCACGACCACCCTGAGCTCGTGACAACACTGCACTTACGAGTGGAGTCTTAGCGAGCTAAGAGCTGAGTGCACGTTGCAATCGTGCCAGGTCACCGCCAATGCCGACAACGGTGGTCGAGCTCATATCCATTTTTTGGTTTGGTTGGTTTTTTTTTCATATGACCGCAGCGGCGGAGGGGTGACTCACGTCAAAGTCCGAAGGGCGTTATGTGACGCCTTTTCTCCACTGGGGTCCTCATCCAGATTATCCCTTTTCTTTCGACAAGGACACGCCGTTGTCTGGTTCCGGCGGCCAGGTCTCATTCACCGCCACTGCCACCATCCAAGTCAACGTGGTCGACGTGGACAACAGACCGCCCTGGTTCCAGCCCTGCAACAAACACACGGTGGCCGGTGCCGTGGTCTGCCAGAACACCGGCTACACCGGCCGGGTGAACCTCAACGAAATGCAGGCGAGTTCCTCTCATGATCAAGCTTTCCATTTAAGGTCAGACCCTTCGACTCCCGACCAAAGGCTGGGAGGAAGTCACCTATCGGCATCGGGGCTGAGTATTGGTTTCCGGCCGATGTTGACCTTAAATCGGACGCCTCAACTGGCCGTATGACTTGCTTAAGCCAAGTGACGGCTTGACTAGCTTGCTTTTGCCCCAGTAGCTTCGGAGCTCCTTGAAATTTCAAGGTGGAGACTTGAGACTTACTCCGGCTGACTGGTTTATCCAGTCAAAGGTCGGAATGTTAGCGCATGTCCTCGTCTGATTTGGTTTCGGATCCTGTCCTTACACCAGGCCGAGCCCTTGACGCTGAAGCCGGGGCCACTTCACGCCATTGACGGCGACGTTGGGATCAACGAGGCCATCGTCTATTCCTTCCTGAGTGGTAAGACGCGCATCCGTTCTAATTCACGTTTACGACCCGCCTCCGGGGCCCTGCCGTGGTCACATCCTGCTGTCCGTACCAGGAAATGAGGACGGGCTGTTCGACATCAACCCAAACACCGGCAACGTCAGCATGGTGAAGGCGGCCGACGTTTTGGGGACCATCAGTCTGACAGTTCTGGTGAGTCCTACTCAGTGCTACCTGTCACTTTTGAGTCAGCTAGAGTTAGTAGGCCTACGTTGGGGACCTTGATTTGGCAGAAATTTTCATTCCTTCGTTTTTTTTGTTCAATCAATGAAGACAAAAAAACTCTGCGGAAAACTTGGGTCAGGACTTGATTGTGAAAAACTTGTTTGGGGGTTTGCTCTTCTGCGGCAGGCGGCCCAGACGCCAAGCAGTTCTCAGTTTGCCACCACCAGCCTCACAGTCAGCGTTCAGGTGAAGAGCCTGCACATACCGCGATTCCAGAGGCCCGAGTACCAGTGTGTGGTCGCTTCAGTGGGTGCCATGGCGACAGACCCGACCAACAAGGACGAGCCGCTTCAGATCATCGCCTTGGATGAGGACTACGCCAGTGTGGGGGTAAAGCCCTGTTGATTCTTGAGCCGTTGCTATTCTTCAGGAGATTGCTCCGGTATCTTCTGTACATCACTTGAGTACCTGTTTCGTTGATGTTGTCGTCGTTTTTAAGTTTGAGTCAGCCATATGCATTGACATGGCCTTCCTCTTCCCGCCCCACCAGGGGATAAACCCTCACATCGTCTATGGCGTCATCGGACGCGAGGACTTCTCCATCGTTAACGGCTACTTGTTCATGACCACCAATCTCCCGGAGGGCACTCTCTCTCTGCAAGTAAGCTCCCCCAACCCAAAGCCGGGTCGGGAACACGAGCGCAGCCGTCGTCTGGCTAAACTCCTGACCTCAACCTGCAGGTGGAGGCAGTGGACAGGTCCAATGAGGAGAATGTAAGAGCGCAGCTCTCGGTGGAGGTGAAATCAGGTAAGAAAACCTCCTCTCACACGAGGCAACCACAGATGTCAAAGCAGCAGCGGTGCGGGGGACTGTGTTTACATGACTCGGATGGAGTCGGACCCAAATTCAGGACCGTGGACTCCTGTACATAGCTTAAGGCTACCAAAGACTCGACTTGATCTCTGTATTCATCGGACACAACTTGATTTTCGACTTGAAATCGGTGACCTTTCCTTTTTCAAGGCCGAACATCCGCACGCTGCATTTTTGAAAGAAAGCGTTGTGCCCGCAAACTCGGTCTCCCGCCGCTAGGCTCTGTTGCTGAGTTCACCTCTTGAGCCAAGAATCACGGAGCGAGCCCTGAACATGACTGAGGTTCTCGGGAGCCGTTAACTTTAGCCTCATTCAGTGATGGGCTTCATCGAAAAGACGAGAAGAGCATCGAAAATACATGGAATACAAAACAAGTCTGCAGACTCAGCTCAATCAGTGGAGACCCGATTGCTTCTTCTTTTGACCATTTGTTTATAGCTCCTGGTCAATCTACGTGTGTTGTCGTTTTACCGATCCCACTTGATTGTTGGTATTTCATCTGGACTTTCGTTCTTTCGTTGAATTATCTTTTGGTCCCCACAAAGCACTGTGGGGATTTGCCTTGCACACACATAGTGGGACACAAAGAAACTTGCTGTGCCCCGACTTGCCATCCAATCCGAGAAGGGGTGTCACCATCCATCGGTTTCCTAGCGCTGATCCTGTTCAGTCTCTCCCAGGAGGGTGGCCAACAGAGGAAGTTAAACCCCCTGGACAAACCGGAGAAAATCCCAACAAATCAGAAATTGAGGGGTAGACATACCCGCCGTGTGGGCTGCTGTCAGCAGTTCTGGACTGTCACATCCAAATCCCTCAAGAGGAATCCTCCATTTTCTTTTGGGATCAGCTCTGAGCCCCTTCTTGTTTTGCTGCGGTGATGGGCAGACTGATAGACAAGGTCCCACAGGAGTTTCCGTTCACGACAATCTTTGCAGATCTGCGGTGTAGAGTAGGGACCAGGCGGAAGAGAAATGAGAGAAGCGGATGGAAGCACCGGAGAGACGAGGACTGAAGGTCAGTCGAGTAGAGGTGTGAATGAAGAGGAGGGCGGAATGGTGAGTTTACGCGGAGTCGAGGTGGAGAAGCTGCAGGAGGTTCAGTAGTTGGCGGAATGAACGCGGTGGAGAAGAGGCGGAGAAGAGAGTACAGGCAGGATGGAGCCAAAGGGTGGTGAAGAGAGCAGCGGCAAAAGTGAAGGTTCACAGGACCGTCGGGAGGCCCGCCATAGGTTCACGGTTTGAAGACAGGAGCACTAACAACAACAAAGACTGGGGACAGAGTTGGAGCTGACATAGTTGACGGACTTTGGGATCGATGGGGATGGAACTGATCAGGCGTGAGAACATCAAAAGGACAGTAAAGACGCAAATGAAATTAGTAGAGGATAAAGCCAGGAGACGATATTAGGATGGAATGAGGCGGGGAAAAAAAACAAGTAGATGAGTGGAAAACAACAGCGGGCACTCTCACAAAGCTTGTACATTCAGCTGACTCAGGACGACGTTCCCCCATTTGATTGGTGGACAGTCGCGGGGCTGAATCGTGGCGCTGGATGGATGGTGACTGCCCCCCACCCCGCTCCCTAAGATTCACATGTGCTCTCCTCTCAGGTCTCACCACCACCGCTTTGCCTTCGAGCACTCCCGACAGCGTGACCAGCCCCGCGACCACTGAGGGTGGAACCACAGATCAGGCAGAGTCCACCACCAACCCCGATGCCTCCACCACCAACCCCGATGCCTCCACCGAACGCAAAACCACTGAAACAATGGAGTCCACCACCAACACTGGCACTTCTACTGAGGGCACAACCACAGAAGCCTATACGGAGTCCACCACTAACTCCGGAACTTCCACCGGGGACGGCGTCTCATCTGGTGTCACACCCACAAGCGAAAGTAGCTCCACCGCCGCCACCGCCACAGAATCGCAGATGACGCCAGTGGTCACCGACGGTCCCACCAGCCCTGCGGACCCTCACACAGGTGGTCATGGATTTTGTCTTACTAGCTGGCATCCGGTTGGCCAGAGAGGTTAGCCAACCGGGTCATTAGTGTTTCCTTCACATGACTTCCTTAGGCAGCGTGGGTTCAGTTCCAACGCGGGGACTGTGTGAATGTGAGTGCGATTAGTTGTTGGACCACTGGTCCGGGGGGTTGCCCAAATCAGCTACCCGGGTCCGTGAACAGGATAATTCTTTTCCAAAAAGTATCGAAGACGGATGGACGGATGCACAATGTTTGTCTCGCAGTTCTGAAGTTCAGGGGTTGCGATCTAGGCCTTTCTGTGTGGAATTTACTTGAATTTACTCTGCAAACGACAAATGATGGTAACTGGACTCGTCTTAGTTGGCAATGACTGTTTTGCTTCATCTGTCGTTCAGCTGCCTGCTGGAAAACAGCAGAGGCAGAAATGGTGGTCGCCACACCTAAAACTGTGACCAAAAAAAGCCTTGTGGATTCAAGTTTTAATGAGGATCAGTGGTTGGCCTGAGTCGGGAATATTGCTCCAAAAGCTCACGCTAATGGTCCATGTCGCGCAGTCCTTAGTCGGGATAGGCAACCGGAGATTCGCAGGTCGCTGGCAGTTCAACTTAGCCTCGCCCTTTTTCACAGCGGCGCGAGCTACGTGTATGCAGTTATCGACCGTTGACGTTTCTTTCTTCCAGAGAAGGCGCCAATCCCGCCGAGTGGCTTCGGGCCAGGGGACATGGCCGCGCTGGGGGCGACCCTCGGCGTTCTTCTCTTCGTATGCGCGGTGACCATCGGAGTGCTCGTTTGTCGCCTTCAGAAGGGAAAAGCCGACTGGAGGAAGATCCACGAAGCCAGCGTCTTCCGAAGCTCCGTGAGTCAAGTCTGCCCTCGGCATCCAATAACGTCTGATTGGTCTGGATTGAAATCAAATCTTACCACTCAAGACATTTTTTTTTTTTGTTTTTTGTGGTTGGGTGGATTTATGAGGATTCATGTTGGTACCTTTCACACGGTACCCAAGAACCAGGACATCATCACGTTTGTGCGGTTTTGGAATTCCACTTTTCAAATTGCGGGTGTTTGACTTCACTCCCCGGTCCCGCCTTTCCGCTCTGGCGTTTCTTACGTCACTGTCCTGCCTCTGACACTTTGTGGTTCGACTACGGACAAAGCGGGAAAAGACAGCTTTGGCGGTTGCGCGAAAGGGGATATCGCCATCTGGCCAACCGCTGAAAATGGTTTTGTCTCCGCAGGTGGGCCAGGGATTAGGTGGCGAGAAGCAGGGCGTCCAGTACACCAACGAGGCTTTCCAGCACGACGATGACGACGACGACGACGACGATGGCGGCGTGGGCTCCGGGGGTCCGTTTGTCACGGCGGTAAAAGAGGGGCCGGCCGACGACTCCGCCCTCACGTCCAGCGTGAGGGCGCTGGGCACCCTCCTGGATGCCGACAACATCAGCCAGACGAGCTCGGACAAAGAGAAGGAGGTGAAGCCCATCCTGACCAAAGAACGCCGCCTGGAGGAAGGCTACAAGGCCGTATGGTTCAAGGAGGACATCGACCCCAACGCCAAGGAGGAGGTGGTCATCATTCCCGACAGCAGGGCGGACGACAGCGAGGACGAGGACGAGGACGCCCCCGCTAAACGTTCGGAGCCAAGCTTGGCCGAGCTCGACCTGGACAGCGGCTTGGGAGTGAGGATCGAGGATCCGGCGGAGGACTCGGAAGGTGACGACGTTCTGGACGTCGACCTTTGAGGAGGGCGCGGCGGGAAGCAATAAAGGCTGATGACTATTATGGTGTGACTGCACACGGGGGGAAAAAAAACAAATAACAAAGCCCCAACGAACCACGCCTGAAACTCAAACCGCGTAGCAGTCATCAGCAGACTCATTTTAACAAGCTGGCAGGTGGGAAGATAACGTGTTCCAAAAGTACAGCGTAATCAGGCGCGAGCTGCCCTTTGTTTTTCTGCGAGGGAGGTTACAAAGGTCAGCGGCCAGGAAAAAATAAATTGTGTACCCCGTCACAGCTCACTGTCCACTCGAGTCCCCGATGCACAAGCACATTTCATGTGAATCGCAAATGACTGCGCTGTTGATTCAATATGAGCAGATCTCAATGTTCAATCATTCTGAAAAAATAAAATAAATCATACACATTGTAGATCAGGGGTGTCAAACTCGTTTTTTGTTGTGGGCCACATTGTAGTTACGGTTTCCCGTGGAGGGCCGTGATGAATTTTGGGAATAATCAATTTTACAATCAGAAGTCAAGAATAATGACTTTTATTGTGGATTACGTGTGACAAGTTGAAATGTTGGTTCAGACTCTAGCGAGCGTTATGGAACTTGACATGATTGATTTGCTTTCGCGGGCCACATAAAGTGGTGTGGCGGGCCAGATCTGGCCCCCGGGCCTCGACTTTGACACCAGTGTTGTAGATTCTTTCCAGTTACATTTGAAGCGATCCCAGAAGTAACTCCGTCATGGAGCCTTCGCATGACTGACTCGATGTACTGTATGACAGGCCTGAAAAATACATCAAAGTCTGAATCTTTTTTTTTT
Source organism: Hippocampus kuda (assembly GCA_901007745.1). Taxonomy (NCBI): domain Eukaryota; kingdom Metazoa; phylum Chordata; class Actinopteri; order Syngnathiformes; family Syngnathidae; genus Hippocampus; species Hippocampus kuda. The sequence continues at coordinate 144,419 of CAAKHF010021712.1, forward strand.
TGTGAAACAGAAATTGATTTGACCTCAAAATAAACTCGGCGCTCATGCCAAAAACTGCCAGAGTAGACCCGTAGCTTCTTGTAGGCTCTCCGTGACGGAAGATAGGAAGGTCACACACAAGTCAAGAAAAACATCCATCCAATATCTGCCACTTACCCGAGGTCGGGTCGCGGCTTTAGCGGGGAAGCCCAGACTTTCCTCTCCCCAGCCACTTCTTCCAACTCTCACGGAGAGATCCCAAAGCGTGGCAGCGTGTTTCCCAGGTCTTCCCGCCGGCGGGACGTGCCCGGAAAACCTCACCGGGGAGGCGATCCCGATCTGGCGCCTCTCAACGCAGAGGATCAAGTCAAAGCTGGAAGTAACTCCAAAAATGGCGAGAGCAGCAGCAAGGCTAGCTGGTCACTCAGTTATGCACGAATATCAAAGGACAGCTTGTTTTTTTGTTTTGTTTTTTAAGTTAAACGTAAGCCGATATATGCCAGCTCAAAAAAAATACACAGGAAAAGGTTTGAACTTGGTTCTGCAGCCGACTGCGCAAGTTTTTAACTTGATCGATGATGGATTAACTGCTTAGACCAACAGGGCAGAAGTGAGAGCACACCAACACAAAAAAAAAAACAAAAAACAAAACACAGTGGGTTCAAAAGAGCCATTGAATTAAATTTAAAAAAAAAGAAAGGCACGTCTCATTTCAACATGTATAAAAACTTTACACCGATTGTACAACCACAAAAATAAAACCCCACGAGGACTTTTAAACAGGCGCTCATAAATGAAATCGTAAAAAACACGACATCAAAAGAAGATTCGCAAAAGCCGTCAAGCATAAAATCGATTGAAAAAAAAAAGCGTCATATTGATACTTTTTTTTCTCCTTTTGCTGGCCATTCAATCACCGTGACAAGCCGCGATCAGCTGATGTGGCGCATTTTGGGAAACATGTCGTGAGGAGTCCTCGGATTCCTTTCACGCGGCCAATCGCCGATGGCTTTGTCGCGGCGCCACCTGCTGGCAAAAGTGGCACGAGAGGAGGAAGGGTTACGACGTCGGCGGGGTGGCGGCCGTTTCCATGGTGATGACCAGGTTGCGCTGGGCCGAGATGGCGTCGAAGACTTCGTCCCGATTGGTCATGGTTCCAAACACCAGCGGCTGAGTGAAACGCACACACACACACACGCACACACACACACACACACACACACACACACACACACACACACACACACACACACACACACACACACACCTCTTGTTATTATTGTCGTTGTTATTTGAGTATTATTTTATGACAAAATCAAAAGATCGCAGTCCATCATTTCGACGCAGGATCAAAACAAAGTCGAGACAATAAAACGAAACGACACCTCAACGAAATCATTCAATATTTCGACTCATTGGAGACAATCCAATTCAAAAGGGAAAATGACTTTTTATTTGGACAACTTTATTGGAATGGTTTTCATTTCAAACGAGCGTTATTATTGACCATCAATCATTGAACACGTTTAGGCGGAGAAAAGGCTCAATGACGCAAGACGATCGACCACGTCAATAAACGGACGGCGTTTTCACGGCCATACGGCGGCCCGTCGTGTCCGTGACGGCTGCTTCCTTCGGAATTTGACACATTCACGAGGCGCATTGCATTATAGGACGCGGGCACGGTCACACGTACGCTAGCTTCAAAAAAAGACATTAGCATGCACGCACGCTAGCGGGAGCAAAACGGACTTGGCTTGTACTTTATCGACTCGCGCCTTCCGCTTCCGTCTCCGAAATAAAACCGGCGGGCGAGTCGACCCTCAAACGGGCCGGGTTCCCTCGCGTCATCGTCAGAGTCCGTCTCGTTGCCGTGCGCTTCCTTGGAAACGATGGCGGCTTTTGCGTCAGCTCGAACTGGCGCGCGAGCGGACGCCTTAGCCCGAGCATCCGCGAGCCGTTCCCAAACGGTGGCGCCTCCCGGTCCGAGGGAAAGCGCCGCTCGCCACTTGACTTTGGTCTTTTTGCCCCATTACCATGGCGACCAAGCGCCGTCCATTTTGGAGAAGATTGAAGACTTTTCTGTGCGCCTTACGGTCGTGAAAATACAATTGTCATTCTCTCACCTTCTGGGTGAATGGCGTTGCTATGGAGATGCCCATCCCGAGGCCAGGTAACACGGACAACACTTTGTACTGCGAGAGGGGAGACGGTGCTTTACAAAACAAAACTCAACCAAAAAAGTTGCTTTTTTTGCGAGGGGAAGTCGAGCGAGCACCTTCTGGATGTCGGTGATGTCTAGCAGCTTGATGACTTTGTCCCTCTTGGACGAAGACGAGCGGGAACACTCGAAGCACAAGTAGCTGGCGAGAAAGAAAACGGGGACGTCGTTACAAAAAACACAAAACAAAAAAAAAAAACCCTCTCAGGCTACAGGTGCGACGAAACAACAGCTGGAAGCCGAAATGCGTTTCAGCCAATCAGAAGCCGGAAGAAAGTCATGCGAGGGAAAAGGCGGCGACATTATTTTTTTTTTTTTAAATAAGGGCTGTTACTCCAAACACAATTATTTTAAACCCCCAAAAATAATAATGGTGGCTAAAAATGTACTTGGCGTGTGCATAACAAGGAAAAACGTTTTTTAAATGAATGCATTTTCTAAAATAAATAACAGGCAGATTTTCATGCATTGTAGAAGATGCAAATTACATCAAATCGTTTTGTGTTTTCTTGAAAAAAAAAAAAAATCAGCATCATCATCATCATAATTTGGGTGGCTTAAAATGGAGATTTGTGTGCATCGAGGGCCAAAATGCATCAAATCAATTTCTAACATGTTGCAAAACGATGCACCCCGTGCATCTCAACAAAATGCAACATGGCGGCCTTACTTGTCGGTGACGTAGAGGACTCCGTTGCGGATGTAGTCCGCCGGCGTCTTCTTGTCGCGGTTGATGAGGCAGCAGCGCCAGCCGCTCTCACACACTACACAACAACAACAACAACAGCAGCCGTCGCGTTAGCCAAGACGCGGCGCCACAAGAGCGTGCTTGCCTTCCCGTTACCTGCTAGGGGGCGCTCACTCTCGGGGAGATTGAAGACCTCGCGGAAGGTTCCCCGCTTGGTGCTGTAGGATCGACTTCCGCCGCCTCCGTCATCGCCACTGCCGGGAGCCTGAAACACAAAAAAGGGGTGACGACTCTCGCTCTGCCACCAAAAGCCAAAGCCAAACAAGCAAAAGGGCGCAAGCGGGGCACAAAACACTCACCTGTTCCCCTTCAGACGGCTAAAAAGTAGGAAAAAAAAAAGCCACGCAAATATGTGGAGACAAAAGCACTCTTAATACACACACCCAAAATAAAAACCTCACTCTTCACGTGAATGATGTCATATGAACGCATTTCACGTCACAGATGCAAGGCTGGAAAAAAAAGTGCCTTTGTGTTGCATTTTGCGCCCCAACAAAACAGTGACGAGCAAAACTGAGCTTTGACGGGCTCACAAAACCTCCTGCGGGGAGTCGGAAGTCGAGAGAAGCTCAGCGCGACTTACGCCGCAGCGGCGAGCTAGCAACAAACTCCGGTTGCCACCTCGTGCGTCTCAAGACGTCGGCGAGTCGCGGTATGTCATCGTCAAAACAACCGCAAAGGCGATGGGGACTCACGCGTCTGCCGGCGGAGTTGCAGGCCCGCTCCCTCATCTGGACGTCGGTGGGCAGGCCGGTCCACACGATGTGCGCCGTGTCGTAGCGCTGCCGCAGTTTGGGGCAACTTTTGAAGATGAAGTTGATGATGAAGAATTTGATGCCCACAAACACACCTGAGGGCGAAGAGGACAAGAGGCAGTCGGCAATTGGCCTCCCGATGACATGCCGACGTGTGGCCGCTCCGCGATGTTGCGTCACGCTCGTGTTCCGCTTGCGCGTGCGCGCGCGTGTGTGAAAGAGAGAAATGAGATCGTGCCAATGATGAATCCCAGCAGTTTGTAAGGCAGCAGGCAGGAGGCGATGAAGGACACCCACAGAGCCACGTACAGCTTCTTGGTCAACTGAGGCTCCACCCACATGAAGAGACTACACACACACACACACACACACACACACACACACACACACACACACACACACAAACGCCATTTTGAATGTGTCCCGTGAACCCCAGTCGCACGCGGATGACGAGCCGAGCTGAGAATCTCACTTCTTGATCTTCTCCAGGATGTCGGCCATCTTGCCAAAGATATTCTGTGCGGAGGAGGAGAACAAAATGCAACGCGTGTTGAAAAGCGGCCGCCAAGCGAAACGGCAGCGCCAAAGTGAGGTCACCTGAGCTCTCTGGGCCACGTGCAGAACCAGCTGGAACTTCTCCGACACGGTCAGGTCTTCTCTGGGAGGTTCCTGTCAAAGGTTGAGGGAGCATATTGACACCTGTCAATCATCTTGTCTGCCGCTCACGTACACTCACACTTTAATGGACACGTACACAACCGCGCGCACTCAATCGCAACGACACACACATGCTTACAGAAACACACACACACACACGTGCACACACACACACGCTTACCACAGGTTCTGAGACTTCCGGAACGATGCTCCACTGGATCCTCCATCCCCTGAAATGAAAGCACAAAACGGAGGGCAATTTGTCATGACGTCAATGCTATTTTGTTGCCTTTTTACAATTGGCTGACAGGACCGGGGTGGGCGGGGCTCACCTGGCAATGAGGTAGTTCAAAGAAAGGCGCAGGACAGCCAGGAAGAGGAACATGGAGATGGTCCAGCCGCGCCACGTGGCGTACATGTAGACCTGTTCACAACACACACGGCTCACTGTTAGCATTTAGCAGTTAGCATCCAGCCAAGAGCGTCAACCATTTATCTACTTATGTCCAGCAGCTGGCGGTTAACTTGGCGGATAGCATTTAGCATTCAACAGTTAGCATGGAGAAATGACCCTTGAGTTTAGAGCAGTTGGCACTGTTAGCGTCGAGGCGCTAGACGAGTACAGAGCAACGAGCAAGTGTCGCCTTTGCGGCTAGCCTCCGCTAGCCAGGGGGTGGTATCCCCCAGAGCTAAGGGGGTGCTCCGAACCCCACTGAAGACCCTTTCACATTTTTTTTCTTCATTTCTCAGTCAAGCCCCCTGAAGAAAAAAACCCTGGAGCCATCCCCTCCGGAACGCCCGTTACTTCTTGTCGGACAGCAAGTGGACGTGTGGACAGTTGGCGTTTAGCATCTCGGCACGACTTATTAGCATTGGGCATGGAGTTAGCCTCACAGTGAAGGCGATGGCCGTGGTGTAGACGGAATACCAGTTGGACAAAGCCGAGAGGTCGCGCAGGAAGCTGGTGACGGGTCTCAGTCCTCTCTCTGCAAAAGACAAAAGACGGGGCTCGATTGCTTTGGAGGCCACAAGGGGGGGCTGCTTTGGAAAGATGGCTCCATTGGCTGCCGCGGACATTTCTCTTTGCCATCATATTTACTCTGCTTTTCTGGTCTTTTATTCCTTTTGCAGCTCATCTTCTTCAAACCATCATTGTCACAAACGGAGACGCGCTGTTGTCAGCACTCTCGCTTTTCGTCGTTGCGAGATTGAGCGCACATTTTGCATCAAAAAGTTCAAGTGACTCACTGGCCCGCCTCATGTTTTCCGTCAGCCTGCGGAGGAGTGACATTGAAATGCGTCACCGAGACGAAGAAGAAGCTCTGGAATCAGAATTCGGGGAATGCGGCCGGCTCACCTCCTGGCACTGAGCGGCTCGTCCGGCTCAGGCGCCTCCTCCCGCGGCTGCGTGTGGAAGTCGTCAAAGTCCACGCCCACGTGCTTGGAAAGCAATCTTTGGAAGCGACTGTAAGCGTCCTCCTTCGCGGGGGTGGTGGTGGTGTCAGGAGGGGGCGGGGCTTTTGGAGTGACAGACGCTGACTCCTCGTGTCTGGCAAACAAAAATGGCCACCCCAAAAATTGCTTGATGGAGCAACATGACATTTACAAGGCATGTCCATCTGGAATAAAATTACTGTGGACTTTTTTTTTCTTTTTAACTCATTCACTCCCAAAGACGTTTTTAAACGTCTTTTCAGACTTGCTCTAGAATTGGTTGGTACTGAATGAGTTAAATTCCGCTCGGGATGCCACATTCGCTTAACAACATGAAGTTTGCTAGGCGTGTCTATCACGCGTGGATCCCCAAAAAAATCTCCCATTTGGGTTGGAAGTAGCCATTTTACAGTCGTTTTCTCGGATCGTTGTCTCCTAGAAACATTTTTTGATGAAAATTACGCGATAGGTGTGAGCAGACCTGCCATCGTTGATGTCTTGGAGCTTTTGCTCAAGTTCCATGTTCCTGCACCGTTCCCGCTCCAGCTCCTGACGCAGCGCTTCCATGCCGAGTTCTTCCTCTCGGAGTTTCCTCAACTCCTCCTCTGGAAGGTGGCGCGATCAGAGTCATGTGACATCGTCCAAAATGAACGAATGAATGAATTCACCCAAAACGCAGCTCACGTAAAAAATGCTTCTCCAACAAGGCGATCTCCAGGTGTCCTTTCATCTCATTCAGATCCAATTTGGATTCATCTTGAGATGCGGAAACGTTTGCTGAAACGACCTAAACCGACACAGAACAACTTGAGGGAAGGGCAAAAAACACCGTGAAGGAGGAAGAAAATGTTTTGGATGAAAGATCCATTTGGAATATATACGATGTCATTTGAAACATTGGTTTCAAAAAAACATTGGCCGTGCATGCTTTTTATTGGATAAGAAAAAGGACTGGATTTTCATTGGCCTCTTTCAGCGAAGTGCCGGAGGCCTCACTCTCATTCTCCTTCAGTTGAGACTTTTTTAACCTTGGCGCAGCCGTGTGAGTTTGTGTGTTCCGTTTCGCACCTCCTCGCTGGATTCTGCATCCGACATGTCGGGCGACTCCGACAGATCCACGATATCATCCCGCCTGTGGCCCCAATTCCGGATCCGTTCCAGGCGGCGCCGCATGGTTGAGCCTCGTGAAACGCGGCCCGACCGACGACGCCACCCCGTGCCGCAGCTTGCCGTCTCCCTGGACCCCGCTGACTTCTGCAGAGGGCAGGGGGATGGGGGAAATACATTTTACTTAGGGTACGTAATAAGGGAGAAACGTGATAGAGTTTTGTAGCTAAATGTTTCCTGTAAGGTGTTCCGCAGGGCTCTATTCTTGAGCCTCTTCTGCATCCATGTGTTTGTGCATTTTTGCCAGGATAACCTCTGCCATAGACATGTTTGCCTCCGTTTAAAAGGTACAAGTATCTCTCTCCTGGTTGCTTGTTGGCTTCGCCTGTCTTGGTGGTTTTCTACGAACCAAACACTAACAAATGCGGGACGTGGCCGCAATCGTGTGCTTTCACAGCATTCGGGTCATCCATCAATCCACAAAAGCATTCACCACAACAGGGGCGGGAGAAAGGGTTACGGATCATGATCAGTGAGCATGTGAGCATTATTTTGGCTTTCCAAGCCCAAGACAGGAGGCGCACATGTCCGGTTATGATTGACAGGTAGCAACGTTTCTTGTTGGTGCCGTTCCCAATAGTTTGGTCGCCAATCACACACTAATAAACTGGACTGTGGCGCAAATCAAAACAGGAGCAAAAGTGTAAAAGTGTAATAGTGTGGTCGCTAAAGGTGACAGACAGCCAATCGCGTTTGAGCTCGCGCAGACGGGACACACCTGAACTGAAGAATGTTGCTCCAAAGCGAACAAGTTGCGTCTGCAAAGCAAACTTGTTTGAAAGCTCCGCAACGGCACTCCGATGAAGTTCCAAGCCGACCGGGACGCTCTCGAGCCAGCGGTTCCTTCATCCGAGGCGAGGCAATCGGTTGTGGAAGAAGTTTAGCAACCAAGCGCAAAAACTGCCGTTTGACTTGTTTTGTTTAGTTGGCAACCAACACGCCAGCGCGTAGGCGTGGCTACGCTCTTAAAAGTGGGAAACGTCATCGTGTGAGATTCTTAAGGAGCTCGTTTTACTTTACTCGTTTTTAAACCCTGGTAACGTGGAGTGATACGATTTATGAGCGATGAATTTGAAATACGTTTGAATTATTTTTAATTAGCAGAATCGTTTTCATTGCGAGCCAATAGGTGGGGTAATGAATAGCTAATGTTATTGTCATCCACCAATCAGGAGGAGGAAGACGACGAGGTGGCAAGAAAAGGCGGAAGTGAACTTTTTGCCGTATGCGGAGCAACTTTTCTGACCATTTTCTTATTTTCGTTGGTGTCAGCAGTGGGTGGGGGTTAACTTTTTCATTTTCATGTATTTTTAACCTGCCTTCGCCGGCAAAGAGTCGACAGAGAGGCGGCGATGGTCTCCACCGTCGCGAACGTTGACGTGAAACAGGTAAAAAGCCCCCAAAACGTCATGTGACCAAACTACACCTGGAGGAAAAGAAAAATAAACATTGGACTAATCGTTCGATACAAAGGGGAAGGGGAAACGGAATTCCACTATAGTGCATGCAGTAAGAAGAAATCGGCGTTAATTTTAGTCTGCTTGTTGAGCTGGTATAATTGTCAATCGAAAATATATTGGACATGTGAAACGATTTCTTTTCATTCGATGTCTGCCTCATTTCCATATTTACACACACGCGCACTCAAAGGGGCAAAAGGAGTCGAAAGTCAAACACAAACGCACGCACACACACACACGAAGGACTAACCCTATTTTTTACAACTCCATTTTAAAAGTTTAAATGCCCTCTTGAATTAGAGTAAAGGGTCCTCGAGTCCCTTGAAAAGGTTTATTAACCCAAGTTGTAAGTGCCACATGATTTCAAAAGTCCTCTTGTATTATTTATTGACAATTTGTGCCCCCCCAAAAAAAAAACCGTGTAATATTAAAAAGAAATATGAATAAATATGTCCAAAAATAAAACGTCATCTTCTGGCGTTTTATGATGCAACCCTCTTGAAAACACTTCGTGGTAACAAAGAAACAAACAAACTAACAAATAATATGAAGCTTATTGTGCTTTAAAAAAAAAAAAAGTAATGATCATGATTAAAACCGAAACTAATGTGTCTGCAGAAAGATGCCGATCAAGCGCTGGTGGTGGCCATCTCGTGCTCGGCCGTGCTGGAGGATGCCGACGATGGCGAAGTGCACCGTGTGGGCGTGGCCTTCCCACTGCTGCAGGTGCAAGGACAACCAACGATAGGAGTTGACAGGCTGAAAAAGAAAAGGATTTGTTTTATTTTTTTTAAGTTTGTCCTTCAACATTTTTTTATTTTTTATTTTTAGGCACTGCAGAGTGTGAATCGGTACCTGGTGGAAGCGAATTCTACCGAGTCGCTGCTTTTTGACGTGCTTCTCATCACCACCGACGAGCGACGGCAGCGGCAGAGTGCTCGCATCGTCAGCAGCACCAAACATTACGGTAGGTCTTGGGGGGGGTGGGGAGTCAACGCACACATCCATCAACCATCGATCCGTTCTCTGATCCGCTTTATGTTTCTAATCGGCCTGAAAAAAAAAGCAGATGATTTGAGTTGGGAAGACGCTGATTGTTGTCATTCACTTGCTGCGCGGCACTCGCAGGTCTGGAAGTGAGCCGCTTCTGCTTTTCGGATCGGGAGGACTTTGTGGAGAGTTTACTTGAAAATCAAGTGCAGCTGTTCCTGTCTACAGAGCCGGAGGAAGTGGCGCTGGCGTGGCAAAGAGGTGCGTTGTCCCCATGGTGGCGCCAGAGGGCTGCACCGCAGACACCACCATGTGGAGTGACAAAACAGCAGGGGGAAAAAACCGACCTGGAAATAAAGAATCAAACGATAGATACACGAGTTCAAGTCAGCAAAATGATCTGTCGATAAAACAGGTGACTTTGACTTTCTTCAAACAAGTAAACCCACCACCGATGTCTGAAGTGGTGTATTTCTACAACCTGCGCCTCGAAGAATTATGATACTCTATTCAACTTGAAAAGTTCTTCTCAACTTGCTGTAAAGCAGAAATCAAATCCCGAAATCTATTATTATACCTCCCTGCGTGAATGAGAAAACGTCGAGGAAAAAAAAAAATCCGATTGCATTTTTCCAAATTTTGTTGAAAAGAGCACAGGTGGCAAAACACGTTTTGCTAAAGTTCGATGAAAAGAAACGAAAATGGCTTTTATGAAAAACAAAATTTTTCATTTCACACTCATGATGAATTTATTTAAAAAGATTTAGTCACACATTTTGTTTGCCTTGAATAAACTCAAAGCTCACCGCTAACCAAACGCGTGCGAAAGTTGTGCCTTGGCCGAGGTCTGACTTTGCGCTGGCGATGGGCGCTCGCGTGTTGCAGGCGTCCTGTCGTCGCTGCTGGGCCATCAAACTTGGTCGAGCTCGTCGAAGCAACTCAGAGTTTTGCTGTGCGGCGATGATGTCATCGCCACGGCAGCCGCCAAGTCCGCGCAGGTACCGACACGCTAAAACTCATCTTCTGAAAACCACACGAGTTCGGAATTCACCGATGCGCCAGTTCTTCTTTGGAAAATGCACGTGTCGTACCTTTTCCTTTTCAGCGCTTCTGGTCACAGCTCGGCGCCATGCGAAGGCGTTTCGGTGTCCTGGGCAGTCCCGTCAGCGTGGCGGTGATGACGGCGCACGGCGGGCGCCGACGCTTCGGCGACGCCCTGGCGACGCTTCGCTCCTGTGGCCTGAACGCCGACGAGGCCCACTGCCTCGCCGGCGCCCCCCGTGGACCCATCCTGGAACTGCTCAGGCCTCACGTCCTACTCGGCGGCGGCTTGCGCTGACGTCGCACCGCCTTCAAAGGACGGCCGTTTGGTTTTCGGACAGACGCGGGAGAATGTTTCGGAATGTGCCGACGGCCGCTTGCTGTTGCCGTGAATGTACAGCACTGCACGCGCTCGCGTGTTCGTTGTCTCCAATTAATAGTGTCGTGCTCTCATGTAACAAAGTCTCCAAACTTTTTCAAAATTTTTTTTTTAAAAATGGTGCAAATGTAGTCGTATAAAGTTGAATAAAAAAAATCAATAAAAGCATGAAAATAAAGTTGGTTTGACTTTGGCCGTCGAAAGAAAAGAGCGCAGGTGCGTCGAGGCGCACGAGCCAGTCGTCTCCGAACCAATTCGGACTTGAACGCAGCCCGCGTGAGGTGCTTCGCGTTGCGCATGCGTGAGCGCGCGCGTCGACGAGCCCAAGTTGCCGAAGGAAGGCGCGCCGCGGCGCCGCTCGTAAGCGGCTTTCGTTGTGTCATTTGGCCTCGGTGCCCTCGGCGGCCTGCGGGGCGGGCCGACTCGGAGCCAAACGCAGCCGCCACCGAGAGAAGGCTCTTCAGAGCGTTTCTTCGACTTTTTTATCTTTATTTTTGGTCTCAAAATGTTCCTTTTCAGCAACGCCGGCGGATCTTGAAGGACACTTTTCCTTCGGTTTATCCTCCACCGAGAGCGCTTGGTGGATCTTCTTCTTCTTTTGTTTTGTTTTGTTTCCGGCGGCGCCGTCCCTCATGAGAGCCCGAGGCCCGGGGCAGGGGGGCGCAGCAGAGGAGCCGCCGAGGCGCAGGCGGGGAGGACGGAGATGACGGACAACGCCGCCCCCGGGGGGTCGCCGTCTCCGTCGGTGCGGGGGCACAACGTGGCGGCGCTGGTGCTGGGCGTGCTGCTGATCGCGGTGATCGTGGGAGGCAACGCGCTGGTGTGCGTCAGCGTGCTGACCGAGAAAGCCCTCAAGACCACCACAAACTACTTCATCGTCAGCCTGGCGGTGGCCGACCTGCTGCTGGCCGTGCTGGTGCTGCCCCTCTTCGTCTACTCCGAGGTCTTGTCTCATTTACCAGCGGCTTCGCTCACCAAAGCCGTCCATTGGATTTGCTACCAAAATGTAAAAAAAAAAAAACAGAGAGAGAGAGAGAGATTTTTTAAGGGGAAATGCGGGAAATGGGAAATAACGACGATGCTTGTTTGTGTCCGGATGTTTGTCTCTCATATATCTTGAGGGGTGTTTAAAGTCTTGCTTTGGAGACGGACAAACTAATGTAATTTCAGGCCACGAGGTCGTCAATTTAGTGTTCAAGGCGCTGTTGGAAAGATGGACCAGAAAGTCCCGATTTTGAACGGGAATGACGTCAAGAAGTCCTTTGAAAGGCCACGCCAATCCATTGAAGGCTGTGTTGGCTCCACAATGTCCTTCCAAATCATGTTCAACGCGTGTGCACCCCCCCCCCCTAAAAAAAAATTTGCAATTTGAGGGAAAACTCATCATTTTCCGTACGCTCGTTGGAAAGGCTTTTTTTTTTTGGCGGCTGCACCTAATGTAGTGGCCAGTTCGTGGCAGGTGTGCGTTGCAATCGTCGTCACTTTGCTTGCGTGCGCGTGTTGCAGTTCCAGGACGGCGTGTGGACGCTGAGCACGGGCGTTTGCGACGGCCTGATGAGCATGGACGTCATGCTGTGCACCGCCTCCATCTTTAACCTGTGCGCCATCAGCGTCGACAGGTACGCCCACCTCGCGATTCCAGTGACCCCACTTCGGATTTTGCCACACACGAGCCATTGTATGGACGATTTTTTTTTTGTTGTTGTTGCATTGACTTGCGGTTTGCCGTCAAAGTAAACATAAAACAGAGGGAATCGTCGATTCCAAATGTCCGCTCGCTGAATGCTGGCACATCATCGGAAATGCCATTGATGGGCTAACGAAGCTAGCATTGATGTCACGGAATTACAACTGCTGCCATCCAAGTGCAAAAAGAAGCTAACGGCCATTGCACAAGTGGTGCCATCGTCCCAAAAAAAGAACACCCAGAAAAAGCAAACCACTCGCGGAATTCCTTGAGAGGGTTGAAGGAAATCAAAATGAATCATAAACACAAAGCCTCGATTATTCGGTGAACCTGAATACTGGCGATGGACAACTGAAGCTTCATGAAGCAACTTGTGATCGTTTTTGACTCCTTGAGATGGCACTCTTGGTTGAAAGACGGAGTGGAATTGTAGCCCATTTCCATTTAAACCGGGAGCACCGTCTGGAGGAGTCTCACGAGTGCTTCATGAAGCTTCGTTTTCCCATCAGCAGTGAAGGAGCTCGGTGCGGCTGGTGAGCTTGGCCTTGTGTTTCGGCGGCAGGTTCATCGCGGTGCTGATCCCGCTCAACTACAACCGCAAGCACGTGGACCTGCGGCAGGCCGTCCTGCTGTCGGCCACGTGGCTCCTGGCCTTGGCGGTGGCCTCCCCCGTCATGCTGGGCGTCAACCAGGTGGCGGCTCGGCGCCCCGGCGAGTGCAAGCTGGAGAACGCCGACTACGTGCTCTACTCGTCCGTGTGCTCCTTCTTCATCCCGTGTCCCGTCATGCTGCTGCTCTACTGCGGGATGTTCCGTGGCCTGCGGCGCTGGGAGGAGGCGCGCAAGGCCAAGCTGAGGAGCAGCATCCAGGCCTGCCGCAATTTGCGGCAGGCCAACGCCGAGGCCGCCGCCTCGTTCCCGCCTTTGGCCGGCCTGCCGCCGCTTTTGCCGCCCGTCATCGAGCGGGAGCCGGCCGACCGAGCCGCCGCCGCCGCCGCCGCCGCTCCCCCGTCCTCGGGACGAGCGCCGACGGTCAGCTTCGCCGACGTCAAGTTCAACCCCCAACCTCGGCGCAGGAGCAGGGCCAAGATCAACACCCGCGAGAGGAAGGCCATGAAGGTGCTGCCTGTGGTCGTAGGTACGCAGCAATACGCTAACCTGACCGTTTCCTGCCGGCGTTTTCATGCCGGCCGCAAAGGTCGTCAGTTTCCCCCCCTCCGACAGGAGGGTTGATGTCAAAGCCGCCGTTTCTCGCTTTGGGAGGTTGATTGGAACAGAGGCGGGACAGCTTTTGCGTGGAAAAGCCCGTCACGGCGGCCCGTTCCCCAGATTCCGGGTCCGACACTAACAGTGGCCCGATGGCCCGTGGCCGCCACGCGACTCAAGTTTACTGACGCCGGCCCAACCAAATTCCAGCCATAAATGAGACCTTCTTGTCTTGTCATATCTGATACTCAACATGATGAGTTGTAGCCATTTAAACCGATCGCCCGCCTTTGCTCTTTTCACCCCTGCTGCACACGTGAGATCGCCTCCATTTGATGCACGGTGCAGCCGTGTTTCAAACGAGGCCCGGTTGCTGCTTGTGTCGCCACTCGAAAGGCTTCATGTCGGGCCCTGCAGAGTTGAAGATGAAGTCAACCCGGCGCTTTGCTTTTTCTTCTGAGGTCGCATCGGAGGCGGCGTGAGAGCCGTCACAGAAGCGGGACGGCGTCTGTGCGGCGAGCACTTTTCACACTGCCGCTCGAGGCGACAGTACCTCGTCCGTGTCCTTGCGCCATCTTTGCGTGTTCAGGCGGCGGAACAAATCAGCGGGAAAAGTTGTGCCTATTAATAGCGGCTAGCGCAGCGCTAATGCGTAGAAGTGCTTCCCTTTAGCATGCGGCGGCTAATCCTGCCCCGCCTTAATCCTGAAAGCCAATTACAGCGTGTCAACTGCTCAGATGCGAGGGCCAAGCGTGAAATGTTCCTTCAACGCACAAGAGTTTGTGTTTGCGTCGAAAGCCCCTTTCACACTGCGAGTAAAAATGGCCGCATTTTGCAAATTCAACGTTTTGAACACCCGACACTCATTCACTTCGAACGCTCTGCCGCGTCCAAGGTGCACATTTGGAATTCATTTTGGCAACTACAAGCAAAGGTTGACAGCGATCCCTCGACTTGCAAGGGACCCGACATGAGATTTCCGAGTTCTTTATTGCCAAAAAATACGACCGTGGCTGCAAATGTTGACTTCCATTTACTTTGTAGCTTCCTGTCAAACTAAACACGACAAATCACGTATCGTATCGAACCAAACCGTAATTTTGCTTGACCAAAGTCCGCTAGCGAACGCATGTTGGGGAACGCCATAGATGGGCGAAGGAAAGCAACTGTGACGCTGAGGTGAGGGCGGGACGTAGCGCCATATTTGCCCGTGTCGAACTGACCCTTTTTTTTCTTCTTGGGGGTGTCTCAGGCGTGTTCCTGTTGTGCTGGACGCCGTTCTTCGTGCTGCACATCGTGCGCGCCCGCTGCCAGGCGTGCGACATCCCGCCGGCCGCCATGAGCGTGGCCACGTGGCTGGGCTACGTCAACAGCGCACTCAATCCCGTCATCTACACCGCCTTCAACGCGGAGTTCCGCCGCGTTTTCAAAAACTTCCTGCGCCGCGGCTGCTGCTGCTGCTCCTCCCGCCGCGGCGCCGCATGAGCCCGCTCGCTCTTCGGTGCCGTCGTGGTTTGCTCGCGCGCCGTAGACGGGAACTTTTTTTTTTTTCTAAGTCAGTCTCATCTTTTCACAATAAAAGCTTTCAACGCAAACTGTAACTTTTTTCTTTTGTATGCGATTTTATTTCATGATGGATTTTTTTTTTTTTGGGGGGGGGGGGGCGGGAAAGGAA
>CAAKHF010021713.1:0-11363 GCA_901007745.1 Hippocampus kuda
CCATAGCGATCAGTGTTGTGGCCAGATTAGACGCTCCTTGTGTTTATTATTATATTTCGAAAACACCACCGTTTTCATGCAGCTCATACCATATTTTGTTGTATTAATTCGCCACATTTTAAATGCCGGTCCCTGAAAATATTGTCTGACATAAACCGGTCCGTGGGGCAAAAAAGGTTGGGGACCCCTGCTGTAGAGGACATTTGTGAACCTAAATATCTCCCACCCAGTGCATCCAATCGCATTAACTCCTTTTGTTACTCTATAGAGGACAGTCAGTGCTTTCCAATGATACCAAATGTGTAGGGGTTAGATAAAGTAAGGAAATGGCTTCCCTCAGTGCAAGCACTTTTTATGGGAAGAGGAAAAGTAATACTTTTTATCAAACACATTTTGTCTTGAAATGCTGTTGGCATTTTAATTATAAGACTCTTATGAACACGTTAAAGTGTTGTTTGAGTTGTTTTAAGTGTATTTGAGCCTGTTTAAAAAAGGTAGTGGGATTTCAAAAATTTCTTTTGTAGTAGTCCAATTACTTCACATAGATTGGGGAATTTCAAAATAAATGAGATTGGACAACATTTTTTTCCTGATAGTCAGGAGGTTATGAAGGCTATGTTCACACTGCAGCTCATCTCAGGTTCCCCCCCCCATACGCGACACGTATCTGATTTTGTTTTTTTCATGCAGTGTGAACTGTACAATTTAATTTTTTTCAAATCCTACCAAGGCCTCTTTCGCATGTAGATATAAATTGGATATGTATTCGGTGCGTCTGTCTGCAGTATGAACACTTATCCGTACCAATGCGAATTGTATGTCATCAAAGGCCCAATATGGGCTCTGCGCAGGTGGGGAAAAGTTCTTGCGTGGGAGTCTGCTGACAATCATCTGTGGTGCCATGAATCTCCCAAGTTGCTTTGAGTGTCTGTGTTGTCTTTATATCGGACGTTAATTTAATTCCACTTGGAACATAGTCGTAATTCAGCCACGAAGACATGTTGCCTTCACATTAGAAGTTGCATTTCTTTTTTTATCGTGAACGAGTTCATAAAAAGATTGGATGGAACAAAAAAATTCCCTATTGGGCATCACGCCCTGCCTTGCAGTGTGAACATAGCAAAAGTCACTCCTTTGTGCCGTGGTGTTGTTGATAATGAGCGTAGATGGGTGTGTGCTAAGATAATTTTGGAACAGTGAGCCCACACCCTCTCTCGTAAAGGAGTGACATTGTGTTGTCAAAGATTTCCCAACAAGATTTGCAGACTTTAAACCAATATTCTTCTAACAGAGACGTTAGCATTTGTTGACACAAATAAGTTTTACGGCCACACTGAAAGTAGCCAACAAAAAATAATACTACACTACGACAGCAGAAAGGCATTGGATTGTGACAATTAAATTGAAATCCAATGACAATGAAAGTTAGAGGTTCCTGGCTTTCTGATATTTGATCACTACAATTTTCGTGTTTGCAAGTGTGGGGCTTGCCTGCATTTGGGACCACCTGTTTTTACTTCCACCTCACCACCTACTGTGAGAGGAAACTGCATTTTCAAAGAACATTGTTATCGGACACATTAGAGTGCTATATTTGCAGCTTTCAAAGAACAGTACACCATTTCTTTGTTAAAAGCGTAAAGAATGCCAACTGAAGGTGTTTGTTTTGTGCAAACAAGCTCTTTTCCATAAGGCTATATCTTGAGAAATACAGTTTTGTTTTGACAGTTCATTTCCAGAGTGCCTTCGCTCGGACGGACCTCAGCGTTACCTCTGTTCAAAGAAGGTAATTGAATGCGTTAAAGCAGTCTTCCCTCTTGTCCTCTGTGCTCCAAACTCATTATTAGCTGGTGTACAGTGCACTGCAAACATCATCTCATTTTGTCATGTTTATAGTTTGGTTTTTGATGGCCTATAAGAAAAGTCGTTTTCCAATTTGGGCAAGGTGGATGTAGTGCTAGAAGCAACCTTGATTATATTTGCAAAGTATTAAACAGGGTTGTAAGCGGCTAGTGGTCACAATCTCCTTGAGATGAGCTACTGTAGAAGATTGTGGCTTGGCTAAGTGAGAATCTACTTTCATAGGGCAATTTGTACTGTGGTTCAGTAGGCTAGTAGAGGGTAGTGAGTCTAATGGGTGGACTTGCTTTGCTCCAGTCAGGAAACTGTGGTTTGGAGTCCTGGAAAAGAGAGAGTGCAACAATTTTTTTTCATGGATAAATGAAGCTTGAAACTATAAATAGACAGTTGTAAGCAGGCTGTAGGCTGAGTCATGTTGCTCTGTTTGCTGTGCTTATTTAAGGCTTTATTCTTCAATTTCTGAATGGACTTTATGGGTGTAGTCCTTTGACCTGTTTGACCTTCATGTTGTGTACAATGAATAAAGCAGTAAAATAAGGAGGTACACGCTTCACAGGATCAGGGCCAAAGAATTCCAAAACAGTCGTCAACCTTCATCAAAAAGGGTCTTACTAGCATATGGTCATAGAAGCCTTTTTATCATATCTGTGGCGTGTCAGTAGTCATCATGTGTAAATACCAGCTCAACCAACCTTTTACGAATTTGACGAAACCCCCAAATTCACACTGTTTGCAAGCGTCTGAAACTATTCAGTGAGATAACAGCTATATCTTTTCATTAGGGTAGACAAAATGGCTAAAAAATTGAGATAAGACGCTTTACACTACATTACATCACCAATTTATCATTTTAAATCTGAATAACAAAAATGGTTGAATTTATTACAAGGCTCTTCGAGGGGGCCTTTTAGTCAAGTACCCAGTTTTGTCCTTTCCACAGCGAAATTGTGTGCGCCAATACAGATGTTCAGAAAATCTCTTTTAACCTACCTTTTTGAACTAAGTTGACATTGAACTTTGAAACATCTGTCATGTTCCAGCCATTCACAGACTAACCAGATCAAATGGAAGAGAATAGAAAGTTCCGATGTTACTGAGTTGTGATGATAAGGCTCAAGGTGTTTTGTGTCAACATTGGTTTTGCTCATTGCTAACTAGGCTGCCTGCAAGCCCACAGGTACTATTCACCTCCCTCTTCTCCTCTATGCTCTATTTTTAGCAACGCTATGCCAGATCATTCCCCGGGATTTTCCCTTTCTTTGCATCCCAGGCTCTCTCAGTTCCTACCACTACAACAACACCGGATTGATCATGTATGCCAATGCATCCTCGTGAAAAAATATTATATGTGAGTAGTGTTGCATATGCTCTGCAGAGTCAGTGTGAGGCGTACATGCAAGTGAGTTATTTGCAATCAGAGCTTACTCATGTTTGATTCAGTTAGCAGCAGCTGCAACTCCTCTCAGATATGGGTGCATCAGCACTTGTTGGTCTGTGGAGATGAAGCGTGCTTATCCTAAGTACATATGTAGAATTTAACCTCCTCTCGAGGATAAGTATCCTGCTTCAAGCTCTGTTTGTGTGAATGTAATGCGGTGATTTCATTTCTGCCTAAGTGGGGTGCTTTCATCAAAATACCCTAGGATCAAGAACCGCATATTTCTTGCTGTGGTGAAATCAGCTTCTTTTAGAGGCGGATCTGTGTCAGGTGGCAAGCCAGCCGACATCCCACCCCATAGATTGCTAGGCCAATGGCAAGCCAAGCTTTTTGTTGAATGACACCGGGATGAGTGCCACTCGTTTCCAAATGTGCACAAGCACCAGCTGCTTGCTTCGACTTGTGAGCAAGGCAAAGCCCAGAGTGTGCAATAGAAGCAGGAGCGGAAGAATGTTTACTCATGGAGACTGCAGTTCAAGAGGTGCATTGACAACTCACCAAACAATAACATCCCACACCCGACATCACCACCAAGTTGAGGTCAACTGAGCAAACAAGTAGATGCCCAATGCACCGAATGCTGTCAGCTCATCATACTGTGTCTGTCACTACTGACTAATTTACTTCCCCAAAACTCACTCATTAAAAGTGAGTACCATTACCCATTGCGATTCCATTGCTTTATCACTTGCGAAGGCAGCATTCCATCACAAAGCTGCTAAATAACATCCATCCATCCATCCATTTTCCGGTCCGCTTTATCCTCACAAGGGTCGCGGGGGAAGCTGGAGCCTATCCCAGCCGTCTGCGGGCAGTCGGCGGGGGACACCCTGAACTGGTTGCCAGCCAATCACAGGGCACACAGAGATGAACAACCATTCGCGCTCACGCTCACACCTAGGGACAATTTTGTCAATTAATGTGTAATGTGGCGCATGACATCGACAATTTAACTGAGAAATATCCTCAGATTTTACACTGTCAGCAAATGCTAATCTGTGCTAACACTGCATCTCTGTTTACCTTTTGGCTTTGATATGATGTGCTTCAGCCGCCATATCGAAGTGGTTCGTTCACCCTGAAACTTCAGCCAGTTTAGTTGCCAAGTCAGTGGCTGACAAGCTTGTTGTGGTTGTTATGTTGATTAGCCCCATTGTTTTGTAACACTAGGACATAAGTTACAGACACATTTTAAGATGTCAGCAGATGACAAAATATTGACATTATTTAGTTGCGTAACTTCAGCCTTGATGGGTGGGCATGCGCTTCAGAGACACACTGACTTCATTTGTATGTACAGGACAAAAAATAACATTCCATAGTATGTTAAGTCTGTGCCAGCATGATGGTTGACTGGTTAGCATGCCCACCTCACAGTGCAGATGTCTGAGGTTTGATTTCGTGCTTGGCCTTCCTGTGTGGAGTTTGCATGTTCTCCCTATGCCTGCGTGGGTTTTCTCCGGGTACTCCGGTTTCCTCCCACATTCGAAAAACATGCACGACAGCTTAATGGAACACTGTATATTGTGACTCATTATGAGTGGGAGCACGAATGGTTGTTCACCTGTGTGCCCTGCGATTGGCTGGCAACCATTTCAGGTTGAACCATTTCATTTCAGGCCCGAAAACAGCTGGGATAGGCTCCGGCACACCCACAAACCTCGTGATAATTAGCGGTTCAGATAATGGATGGATGGATGTTCAGTCTGCCTTTATCTTTGTAAAAGCAAAAGTGTTGAGACAGATGGTTTGGTTTGGATATATTCCTTCAATTCGTCCTCATTCAAGAAATGCTGTCTTTTAAATCAAACTATACTTCATATATCTACAGTTAAGCTTGAGCATGCTTAGATTTTTTTTTTTTCAATTTAATGTGAGAATAACAGACAAATGGATGTTCAACTGTCACAGGAGGCAAATTACTGTATTATGTAAATTCAGGAACCAGTTTGTGTTGAAAAATGAATTATTTAATGAACGGCTGACCTTTGATTTTTACTATTTATAAAAATGGCTCGCCATGTTTGGGGTAAATACATTTTTTGCCTTTAAACACAAAGTGACACAGTCATGATTCATGTGTCTGTTGCCAGTAGCGGCATTTTGAGGACAGACCTGCCTTACAGCATTCCTAAATGACTCCCACTTGCAACATTTGCAAGAACGAGAAGAAGTCATTTGTCAAATTTACAGACCTTTATGGCGACAGACAGCGACTGCCAGTAGAGTGATCTAGATCAGTGCTTCTCAAATGGGGGTATGCGTTCCCCTGAGGGTACGTGAGATGTTAAAATATATTTTAAAAGTAACATCAATGCAAAATGTAAGAGTTTGATCAAAGCAGTTGACTCCCTGCCACCAAGAATGACATTTTCTTTTTTTTTTCATTCTTATTATTGTTTTGAATATATTTGTATTTCCAAATAACACTGATGGTGTTGCACTCAGTTTTGAGTCTTTTTTTTTTCCCCATCTAAAAATGCTTTGCGCTGCCTAGGGGAGTAATTGGCTGAAAAAAATATTTGACAGGGGACACAAAGGTTGAACACTGATCTAGATAATATGCAAAATGTGCAACACGAAAAGAAGTGTAAACGCTGAAGAGGTTGAGGGCTGAGTTGCATTGAATGGCATTCAAGCCAGGATGTTAGAGGTTGGCATGGACAAGGGTCAATTTAGCAATTAACCATCTTTTTGTCACTTTCTTTTATTTGTAATAATACAACAACAACTAAAACACCTCAAGAGTTGAATCAAGGCTGAGCTCTTCTTGGTTGTGAAAGACATTTCTCCTTCAATCCAGATGCTTCTGAATTCCTAAGATTGAACTGCTGTTTAACGTTAGTTAACACTATTCTCAAATCCAGCTCTGTTTACCTTTTGGTTTTTGACATGATCTATTTAGGGGTTTTTGTTTTTTTTCATAGTGGTCCTTTCCTTTGCTGCCAAGTCATAGTCGACAAACTAAAGCATCCTTTTAAGACTAAAGATGAAATGTCTTTGACAACCAAGAAGAAAGCAGTTGCCTCAATTCTATGGAGAACTTAATTTTCCTCATTGACTTTGTCTGGAGTAGTTTAAATAATGGGGAGACAGCCAGAAACACAAACACAGTGGGAAATCCAACATTTGCTGTCGGGAATATTATGAAAAATTTACAAATACCAGCCATGCAGTGGCACTGACTGGAATGTATTTGTCAACCTTAGAGGTTCAATTTCTTTCAATTGCCTGTCCTGCCAAAGTTGTATTGTTTAAAATTGATCCCTCCACTTTTGAGAGAAAAAAAAAATCTATTCTCAGTCACACTTATTGCACTTCATTCCCTTTTCTCTCATCTTGTGTCCTGCTGTCTCCTCCCTCCACCTATCTGTGGTGTATGACTTCTGACAGCTCAGGTAGCCTGCAGCCTCCCCTTGGCCACGTACAGCCCGAGATGAAAGGCTTGCAGCAGGAGCCCGTTCAAAAGGCCCTTCTGCTCTACCTAAGCTGCTCTTCAGAGGCTCTGCCGGGCAGATGGAGAGCAGGGAGGAGACAGAGGAGGAGACATAATGAAGATAATGACAGACAAAAAGAAAACATAGTAATGACAGACTGAAAAGAATTGTTATGGTTGCCTTGCTCCTGATGTGGAAATCTCTCAGTGACCAAAGAGGCTTGCACTTCCCTCCTTTCCTCCGTTTTCTTTTGACTTTATACATGCAGACTGGAGGCCACCAAGAGACTTTGAAACAGATTCTAAAAATCCACATCCTTTGATATATCAAGTCAAGCTGAAGTCTCACTCGACAACGTAATATCTTGCGCCTTCCACCAATTCTACAGATCTTTATATCTGGGGATGAAATTCAGACTCTCTGGCCAAAGTCAACATGTATTGCATCATGCATATTAACTCTACTGGTCCAGTTTGCTCCCTACTGCATACACTGAAAGCCTCACCAGCCAGAACAGTAGGAGCACATGCACAATCTATCAGTGCCTAGTAAACTGTCATGGATTTCTTGAAGTCAATCGATCCAGGTTGCTTCTCAGTTAAAATGTATGGTCTCCCTGTACAGTAAATATGTTTACAATATGCACAGATTAATTTTAACGAGAATAAAAATAATTCAGCAGTTAGTGAAATGGTTGATCAAAGGTGTTTTTTTTTTGTTTTTTTTTTATCTACGGTAGTTTAATGTCAACTTAGTTCAAAAAGGTAGAATGCAATCCGTTATGATGACTCTTACAGTGATTGATTGTGTTGCGCCATGGGGCACCAGCATGTACATGATGTGTCGACTATCTCAGTTAAGTGCTGTAGGCCTGAACTGGGAGATTCAGCCTTGGGATGTTGCAGTAACATGAAGTCGTAAGTTGTAAAAGAGCTGACAGTTGGTGATTACGAGAAACTCATGCGGGCCAAAAAGCAATCAAATCCACACTGCCCTGGACTCTTACACATGGCTGACATCTGCCTGATGAGGAGCTCTGCTGTCCCGCTGGGTAAAACGGGACATAATGAAGGAAGCGGGATGATGAAGAAGAGATGGGAAGTACTACGTGCAGCCCATTTGTTGGTGTACATCACAATTGCGGCTAATTAATTTGGTTGCTGTCTTTCTCCTGACTGGCGACCAGTCCAAGGTGTAATTTTCCTTTTGCCCGAAGTCAGGTTCCAGCTCCACACCACTCTGAAGCGGATAGATGGATAACTTGGTTGCTTACTTCCAGCTCTCGCAGTGCTTTTTAAAATGTCGCTGACTAAGAGGGAGCTTTTTCATCAAACCTACAACCTTTCAAACATGCACCGGCCCTTTCTCAGCCAAGCCATTTCAACTCCTCTTTTTTTGCAACCCAAATCATTTAACTTTTTGTTTCCTGTTAGTGTTGCGGTTGGTATCCATGAAGCACTTTCCTACAAAATCCGCCTTTAAGTCGGCATGATGATATGATCTGAACTAATGCCCAGCGGTGTGCATGAGGACTTGAATTAGCTGTGTTTACAGTGTTGTAGAGTCTAAAAATTGCCACACGGCTCTGCTTTATTTTATCTCATGAAGTGTAGAACTCAGACACGCCGAATCTCAGAATCTTTTCATGCCTCTCATATTTTCCATTCCTCCCTCCTGCTGCCGCTTTCCATGTCCTCCCTCTTCTCCGGCTTCAATCGAGCATCTGATCACAGGCTCGGGAGAATGGGGGATAATGAGATTAGGCCTGTACATGTTTACACATTCTGATTTGCATTGAGCTTTTCCTGTCTCTTAGTCTGACCCACATTTCTCTTCTCCTGGTCTGTGCTTTTCATGTCTCAAGTCTCTTCCTCTCTCTGGTTGTCTTTGCTTATGTTGCAGCAACGGTGTTACATGTGTGCGGGTAAGGTATATTTAGTTAACTAAATAAGTGGTGCTTCACACATTGCGCCAATGTGGTTTCAGTTGGTTGTCGCTTGTCGGAGCCACCTGAGCACTTGAGTCGATGCACTCTAAGCTCTTCCGTCAGTCTCCTTGTTGAGCAGAAGATGCAGCTGCAGTGCTATTGGTGTTGGTGCTGACCTTTTGATTGTGGGCAGCATGCAATGATAAGATGTATTTGATTCTGAGAATGTGTCATACACACGCACTATGCGCAAGCAAAACAGTTAAGTGCAGCCTCCTTTTTGCCACCCGATGGTCTGAGAGCTGCACAACTTCAAAATTTCTATAAACTTTTATAAGCTTTCTAAATGGAAAAGAACCATACTGTTGAGACTAGAACTAAAGCAACCAACAGCACGAGAATCTCGGGTTTCGACTGTGAACCCTTAGAGGAAACTCAGTAGATAAATTTAATTACAAGAGCTTACCAAGAAGGGCTTTATGATGGACATGTGCCATTTCTGAGGATTGGGTTGCAGCCATTTTACGAGTACATTTTTTAAAATCTAAATGTGATATACAGTCGAGTACTGTAATTAAATTGTGCAAATGCTAAAATCAACAACATGGAATTGATTACCCCTAATTCGGTAACGATTGCATTCTGAGACTATCAATTTTTTTTTACTTCACAGTTCTTCCACTGGGTATTAGATAGCGCAGATATACCTAATGGTATTCGCGGTCACCTCATATGTTCCGATTTACAACTGTCAGAGTTCCAGAGTGCTCCAGGACAGAATCGGATTCCACGAACACAGACACAGATAAGAGCTGACAAAAATGTTGATTAACAAAACACAAGACCGACAAAGTACAACGAAAGGCGCTGGTAACAAAGAATCAGGATAAAATGAGACAGACGCTTGCAAAATGGAAGGACAAAAGATAAAAGCAAATCGCTTGTCACAAAAGGAGCACGGAATCCAATACACGTATGGTACACACGAGAATATCAACAAGAGCTACTTACCATACAAGAAAAATACCAGCAAAACGTGAAGAGAAAACTATGAGTCAAAAACCACGAGTCTAGAAAATGCACACTTGGAACAAGAGTCATGAGCAAGGCTAAATAATCCGACAGCACGTTGTCGGTGTGGCTCTTCTTTTAAAGGCAGTTGATTGATGGTGAGATTCGTAACAGGTATGGCTCTGGAGGGAGTGCGAAAGGTTAGTGTTTGTCTATGTGTACCCTGCGATTGGCTGGCATCCACTTCAGGGTGTACCCCACCCACTGCCTGATGACACCTGGGATAGGCTCAAGAGCGCGCGCAACACTCGTGAGGGTAAACGGCTTCGATAATTGATGGACGGACGGTATTATTGTGCACAGTATAATACGCCATAAGAGCACGGTGGGCGACTGGTTAGCACGTCCGCCTCACAGTGCAGAGGTGCAGGGTTCGATTGCAGCTCAGGCCTTCCTGTGTGAAGTTCGCACGTCCTCCCCGTGCCGACGTGGGTTTTCTCCAGGTACTCTGGTTTCCTGCCACATTCCAAAAACATGCATGGCAGGTAAATGGAACACTTTAAATTGTCCCAAATGTGAGTGTGGATGGTTGTTCGTCTGTGTGAGCCCTGCCATTCATTGGCTGGCAACTAGTTCAGGGTGTCGCACGCCCACTGTCCGAAGACGGCTGGGATAGGCTCCAGCACACCCCCTACCCTTGTGAGGATAAACGGATTAGAAAATGGATGGATGAATAATGTGGTATATCATTTGTTTGGCAGAAGTTCCACCTTTTTTGTTTTGCCAACATTACATTATTCTTAAAACCATTTTTGCTCATGTATTGCTTGATTCTCATTTTAAACTGCAAGAATCTTTTTTTTTCTTCCTAGCACTACACAAAAATACAATAGAAATCGAACTCATCAGCACACATGCACTATTACCATCTTTGAAGTCAAGATGGCGCCCGAGTAGGCAGCCGTCGGCAAGTGCTCTCATGAGCCTTGCTTTTTTTTGTTGTTTTTTGGTTTGTTTTGTCACTTTGTGTTTGTTGTTACGTCGTGTGGACCTGATGTGGACTTTTTTCAGCATTTTTTGGCCATGACATTCATCAAGGAGGAGACTCTGTGCTTGGTGGTTGCGCCTTCTCGGCAGCATGGATATACCAGCACTGTTTTTGACTGGGAGGAATGTCGGCGCCATTTGACTGTCGTTGCTGGACAGTCCCGGGGCGCTTGTGTCTTGCGCCTGTAATGGGCAGCATTTTTCACAGCCCCGCTTTGTTCAGCGGAGAGATCGGTGCTGTTGAACGGTCTGCGGCTGGATGCATGTAAGGCTTGAGGAGCCGACGACGAGAAGAAAGGAGCGTTA
This sequence comes from Hippocampus kuda, assembly GCA_901007745.1. Lineage (NCBI taxonomy): Eukaryota > Metazoa > Chordata > Actinopteri > Syngnathiformes > Syngnathidae > Hippocampus > Hippocampus kuda. The sequence continues at coordinate 11,027 of CAAKHF010021713.1, forward strand.
GCGCGGAGCGCCGATGAGGATGTGGAACTGGGAGTCGCGGCTTGGAACTGAAGTGGATGTGAGCCAATCTCTTTTTCGTCAATGGACGCTACAGCTTGGTGTTTGCTTACAAAACTTAGCTTGTAGCAGACGTGTGCACATTTTGAGCATGACGTCTCTGATCCACTGGTGAAAGGACACTTTGATCCTCTCCTCTTTCATCTATAACTGCTTCAGACAACAAAGTGTATGCAGAAAAGTGGTGAAGATTGCACGACTGTCTGTGTCCTATGTGTTGTGTTGTGTTATTTTTGTTATTTTGACTTCAAAATGGCGCCGCGTGAGTGGCTGCCTTTCC
>CAAKHF010021714.1:0-14126 GCA_901007745.1 Hippocampus kuda
ACCCCCCCCCCACATTGACCAACTGAAGCTATGGCGTGAATATTTACCGAGGGAAAATAGACAAATGCCCGTCCCTCGTTTGCCAACAAGTGGGCAGAAGACGAGCAAAATGAGGAAGGGCAAAGAAGGAAGCGCGGGCCGCCGAGACAATTCACACGTCGCAAAATTAGCGTTACGTTCGTGTTGAAAAAGCATCTCTTTTGGATTTTCCATTGACTATTCCCAAATAGTCAAACTTCAAACCGATCCGGCTTCGAGTTGGACTAACGCCCCCGTTCGAGAAGGCGTCGCAGCCGCGGCCAACGTGCAGTCGTTTCTTGCCAGCGCTGCAATTTTGATGCAAGCTCTCGACCCACTTTCAAAATTGCACGCAACTGCGAATGTTCATGTTGGTGAGCGGCACGAGTTCAGACACTTGAAAGAAGGCCGGTGGAAATGAGGCCACGTTCAAATCCTGCTGGTGGCCTGCCATGAGCGGGATGCTCATTCGGACCCCGACTCGTCAGTCTTCTCGACTCACCAGAATTTTATTCACGCTGATCGGCTCCTGAAATACCGTCCAGGCTACCACTTGATCACAGGAGGGCGTGGTCAGCGAGCCCATGTAGCGGAAGTATTTGGTCAGATTCACATCCCCGATGAGGTCGTCGATGGAGATGGCGTGCGTCACATTGACTTCGGTGCCTGTGGGGAAAGGCAAAATACCCAACGTCAGGTTGCCACGACAACAATGTCAGACGACAACGCTCCTTGATCAAATTCTTCTTTTGTTTTGTTTTGTTTTTGTCTGGAAATATCAGTTAAAAAGAGTCTTTCAAGAGCTTTGGTGTGATTCCGGCTGGCACGCTTCTTTCTGCAAACAAAGCATGATGGCGCTGATTTTCCAACCAAAACTCAAATGTATCTCATTAAAGTGTTTCCACTTGATACTGTCTCAAAGCAAAACAGCTAAACGCTAATCTTGTGGTGGCAAAATGAGGAAGTGATTGAGTCATACGACACTTCTCAGACAACTGAAGCGCCCAAGGGAGTTACTTGGGTTGCTCTCAAGTTATTTTCAGCACTTGAACTTGCTTGGCAAAGCATACGAAGAACAGCTCACATGGGGACAGTCCAATAGTAGCAATACAAATCGGATCGAATCGAGGCGTTTTGCTTGATCGCTCGTCTGCATTTCAAGAATGTTGTGCGTCTTCTAAATTCTTCCAGGAGATATCAACTTCAAAGGTTGGCTTTTGAAAATGCTATCAGATTAATTTGCTGCGATGGCAAAGGGCTGAACTTGAATCCCAGTGACGGCTTTTCGAAAAATGTGCAGCGCCTCATGATGGCCATGGAAGGGTCAGATGATTGACATCTTTGCAAACATAATAACCCGTACACGTTTGTTTGTTTGTTTGTTTTCAAGCCACTTGCCGCACCTGTGTTTTTCAGAAGGTAAGAGGTCAAGGCACTCCAAGGATTTGACAAGTTTTCATCTTCGGTCGCCTAGGAGGGACAGTCATCAACAAGTTGAGTGAGTCAGAGGCTTTCGGGAAAATTGCTGCTTAGCTGCACAAACCCTGATGAAGAAGCCAAGAACGGCGATGCCGGCTGAATCTTGCAGGGCTTGCGCCACTGACAGACCTTTCTTCATACTCACAATGTGCATCTGCGAGGGAAAAGGATCATTTTGGCGTCAAAGTCTCGCCATCGGCAAGCGCTTTCAATTCCTTCAAAACGACCTCTCGTAAGAGAGAGAGTTGCTGGGCTGCATTTCGCTGGTCAATGTTGTTGGCAGCATTTGCAAGTTGAGGTGTGACCGTTTGAGACGGCGATCCAATTTGGGGCTGGGGGGGTGTTGATTCATGATGAAATGTGGTTCATTTGATAACGTGAATGAAGTCGTCAGTGCGACCGATGCGGCATAGCACCCACATATGAGATCGATATTATATACACTCATGCATACAGTATGTCGATCAATCAATTCAATGAATCTTGCACACGACACTAGAAACGCTTTTGGATGTTTTTGAAGCCAATTGGATGTCATTTAAATGAGGAGCCCTCGCTCCCTGGCCACGCACGCACGCACGCACGCACGCAGAGGGCACCTCCATTGAGTGTCTGTGGCCGTCGATGGCGTGCTCTGAGCCGGGATGGTGCTCGGTGTCGCCCCAGTGGAAATGGAGTTGGATGGTGGAGTAGGTGCCATTGAGTCCACCCCCGCTCAGTTCCACCTCATTGTCCTTCAGTAAGAATTTGGCTGAGCAAAAGAAGCGGAAGGAACCGGTGACCAATTGAAAAGGGCGACGACGTCAGCGGCGCTCTGATTGTACCTGTATGTCCAGTGTTGACGATGGCCTTGAAGGCATTCCGAGACGAGAAGTTCACAAAAGAGAAGCTGTCGAGCGTCGCGTCCCTCTCCACGTGGCCGCTCAGGATGTTGACGGGGGACTGCCTTTGACCTCCGCAGAAAGAGCCGTCCAGATCTTGCCAGTGGTCGGGCGTGTGCTCTGTTCAGAGGGGGGGGCCGGGATGCCATTCAAAGCCGTTCGCCGTTGCCCTTTTCGCCACTCGGCCACAACTTACTCACCGCAGCCCGTGTAGCACCAGCTATCTGCGCTTGTAGCAGCTGATTGAGGGGGGGGAGGGATGGAAAAATACAATGACCCTCTGGTGACAGTCCTCTCAAGAAAAAAACTAAACACCGTGCACACCGTCAATAGAAAAGCGCGCGTACGATGAGGCTCATCTCATTTCTAAATAAGAGCCACTTCTGAAGAAGCGATTGCAAATTGCATTTGTTGGAGGAGAAAAGCCAAAGTCCGATCACACGCATGTGCAGTCAATCCCCCCCCCCCACCTTTTTCTTCAACAGTTGCAATTGGACCCCAAAACAATGATGAAATTCACTCACCGTGATTGATGAGCACATTCAGGCACAGCGCAATCAGGGAGCGACGCATCTTCACAGAGAAAGAAACAAGTTTAGTGTTGGTGCGGCCTTGGTGGTCACGCGCCCCCAATGCGGATGAAATCACGAAGCCCGATGGCGACTCGATGAACATCCCATCCTTCTAGTTCTCTGTGGTCATTTTCACAAAATCCAGCGCCCGTTTGCATCTGAATCGCCAGCGTTGCAAAGAAAGCGGACGCGGAGGAGTGAGCATCTTACCTTGGCAATCGGGCCTCGAGCCCCGATGGTGGAAATCAAGGATATATCGCCTACGCGGATCTATTCGGGAACACCAACACACGCCACAAATGGAAAAATGTGTGGCGATCCAGCGATGTGATCGAGAGTGGGAGGGATGTTGAAGGGAGGGGTCCCTCACTGTGTACAATGACAACATTTAACCTGGATGGGGGAGACGCGAAACCTGATCAGGGCTTTTTAGTTGCTTTCTTTCTTTCAGGCAGAGCTTTGCTGTCACAATAAAGTTGCGGGGGGAGGGGGGGGGGTTGTTTTGTTTTGAAGTGAGACAATGACCCAAGCTGGAATTGGACTCCGTCGTCGAACAACATCCGATAACAATGCTCATTCCAATCACGCCATCAAAGGTGATTGGGAGAGTGCTTGTTGCACACGAGCTGCAACGCAAAGCGCATGACGTGAATCCAAATCAAGCAAACACGCCCAAAACAAAACGTTGAAACGATTGTGTCTGAAATTGAAAGTCGGAAGCACAAGTGAACGTTTGGGGCGTCGTGACCAAGTTTGGCTTCAAAGAAGAACGGCGTCGGTCGTGTGAAGGCAAGTGCTGCTTCGGCGACGGAACGCATTTGCCCTTTCGCCTTCTCTTTTGAAAGGCACTTTTTGCGCGGAGGTTGCGTTTGGCGCGTTCGGGCCACGCCGGCGGACCTCGTGCTTGGACAAGCGTTAAGCGCTCACTTGACCGGTTCCGCTTTGGTGGTCTCACACAAATGACGGCAAAGCCTTTTTCAAGCGCAATAAAGCCAGCGCTGTCTCGCGCTTCCTTTGAGGCGAGCGCGAGCAACAGGCCGCACAAACAACCGTGAAATCCCGCTAAAGCCGCGCCTTCCAGTGCACTGGACCGTGTTCAAACACAAAACTACTCTTCAAGTTCTTTCGTAAACTGACACCTGAGAAGCCAAACGACACTCTCGAGATTTACGCCCAACAGGACGGGCGTCGCTTGCGAAAAGGGGCCGCGTTGCGTCGCATGTCGTTCCACGGACAGAAGGCGGCAGAAGCGCCGAGCGGCACCGAATGAACGAGTGAAATTGAAAATCCGATAACCTGCGTCGGATTTTGGCGCAGGATGCGGCAGATGGCCACGTCCATGACTGCAACTTTTTGGGAGGCCAGTCTTTGAACTCAGTCACGCATCTGACGTTGAGGCGCTATTCAGTGGAACCTCCCTCTGCTCGCCACAACAAGTCTATCTGGTTAGTTTGTACAAAGTCCAAAACTTTTGAGTTGGTTGTATCGCTGGCCAACGTCAGATTAGCGAGCTTTCGGAGCGTACATCTGATTGGTTATCACTTCTGCGCAGCCGCCGACAAAACATTTTACGCATCACACACACGCACGAAAACAGAACTGGAGGACGGCGAAAACTTGACGTGGCCACAAACGGAGGGCGTTTCCGTTGTGCGACGCATTCCATTGATGGCGAAGATTAAGTGACGCCTCGGTGCCAGCGTCTCGACACGCTCTGACATCAAGACAGATACAACAAAACCGGTTTGCGAAGCACGTGTGCCCGCTCGCCACATTTTCAACTCAAAATGTCAATTCATGAAGCGCTTTGGTGACAGGAACTTCTTTGGATGTCTCCATTTTCAACAAAAGGGGACTTACCCGTGTTCTTTTTTCCTTTCCTATAGAAACAAAACAGGAGGAGAGGCATTAGATGCTGACAGAGGAGCATTAGAGAAGAACAGAAAAAAAAAAAAAACATCAGTCATAACGTTGCAGGAATAAAGTGAAATTATGACCAATATAAAAAGAAATGTCACGTGTTCTGATCATAAAGTCCTTATTTCAAAGAAGTTACAAATCCCACAAATGTCAATGTAACTTTTCAGAAATGTTTTTTCTTGTACGATTGACATTTGATTTTTTTTTTTTCTTCTAGCATCAGAATCCATCTCAAATCATTGTGCTGCAGCATCAAATACAAGCAGTGTTTTTTTTTTTTATTGCCATTGTCACGCTGTCGAGGTCGTCTTCAATATATAAATATTCAATTCAGATATTCAATACTCATTGCCCCCCCCCACCCTTTTGCCAAGTGTGCCTGATCTCACCACGGGGTGGAGTGACATGTCTTGAGTCAAAACGCCGCCCGGCTGCGCTGACAGCAAAGAGGCCACGGTCCTGAAAAGCAACAAGAGAGCTTCAGTCCTGAGCGGGGATTTGCAGTGAATCAACAGAAGAATCGAGTGGATTTACCCAGCCATTCGTCTTGTTTGTTTTTGCATGGAAGCCATTAGAAGATGGTGAAAGATGGCAGCGGCAAGCTCATCCACAAGACCACCTCGAAAGAACAAAACAGGTGGAGGGGATTCAATTCTTACAGTGTTTGTTTGTTTGTTAGGAATCTAGAAAGTCTACACAGCCCTCATCAATTGCCAAGTATTTGTGGTCGAGATCAATGAAACCGACATACATCATTTCCTCACCCACCATTTCTGCCAGCTTATTCTCATTTTCAGCGGCTTCTCCGGCTCGATGTTCAGGGCGGTCAGAGAACATCTGGTCATGAGGTCCCGTTACAAGGTGACTGACGCATGACAACCTGACGACCCATTCGAGCCCATGCAAGAGTTGTATCGTAAATGCTATCTTCACAACACGAGTGCAACAAACAGTGATGACAGAGGATGAGTAGTATGACTTCAAAAGCTATTCCAGTAAAACTTGATTGCTTGGGGATACATACACACACGCACACACACTCTATATCAGTTTGTCGATTGCAAACTCCCTCATTGATGCAAGCAATCGCCCAAACACCTGTGCAGGCCATCCATCCATCCTAATCCGGGTCTCTTCACGAGGGTTGCGGGCTTTGTTATTATCTGTTATACTTTTTTTCTGAATTCATTTTATTGCTGTGTATATATATATATATATATATATATATATATATATATATATATATATATATATATATATGTTAATTGCATAATTGTGCGGCACTTTGTATAACACGGCGGTTGTTTTCAAGTGGCCTATAAATACAGTTGAGTTGAGATCGTGCCAAGAGACAATTTCGAAGGCTACATTAAGCTGCCATGCGTGTTTTTGGGCACGAGGGAGGAAACCAGAGAGCCCGGGGGGAAAAACAAAAACTAAAAAAGAACATGCAAACTCCACACGGGAAGGCCCGAGCCAGAACCGAACGTTGCACTTCTGCACTGTGATGCCGACGCTCTAACCGGTCGACCATTCTCAAAAGGGTTTATGATTCTGACAAATAATGTGTCTTTGTTGATCTATGGCAGCCGCGGTGAGACAAGAACAGGTCCAAATTCCACACCAATAAATTGTGATAGCTTTTATTCTAAAACAACTGCGCCTCACACGGTATAAATCAAAAAGGTTTTCCTCAAGTCGTGTGACTCGATGGACAATATAAAAGTGACAACAAATAGTACACGCTCAGCATCAAACGTGAATTAACATGCAGTATGTTTAGCCACCCCCCCATCAGATTTGGATCGGTATTAATTCTATCCATTATCCAGTTGCAGACTATAAAATATGATTTGCCATTTGAACGGCAAACATTGCACTTTAAAAAGAGGAACAAGTCCAACATTCGATACTGGAGCAACGTCGCGATGGCCGAGTTTCCTCCTCCTACCGAGGTCGCTCATAATCCGCGTCTGGCAGGCCGTTGGCATGGCAACAGCCAAGGTGAACCCGTTTTGTCGTGCCCCCCGCTTCACCCGAGGCCTCATCAAAGCCGCATCAAGAACAAGGTGTGAACGAATCTGCTTAAAAAAAAAAAAAAAGAAGATCGATAGCGATATGAAAGGGAGGTGAAATAGCGTCAGCAGTATAACCGGTGCAATGTTCGGACGTACCTCTCAGGTTTGGGGGAGGGCGAGGTGGCTTAAATGAGCCGCCTTGCGCCAAAGTATCGACGATCCAGCTGAGTGCGCTGGAGCAATATTCCATCTGCGAGATAGTCATGTTCATTCGTGACAATCGCACCAATCGCCGCTCAAGATAATTCCCATCAGTACACATTGCGAGGATGAGCTGCACATGCATCACGCCGTTTTACCTCATTCTCCAAAGTCCTGAGCCTGTGGTCAAAGTCTCTGTTTTCAGTCAGATGTTTGATCACACCGTCCACCCTAAAAAAGAAGCCATTTGACTTCATCTTCAGCATACGGAAAAAAAAAAAAAGCAAATCGACACCATCTGAGCTGCACTGACGTGATCTAATCCAAGACTTGGATCTTGCCATCTGCTTTGACATGCAGTGATTGAACATGTCAAACGGCGACAACAAAAGGGAAAAGGTCCAAATTGCGTCAAGATTTTTGGGTGGCCGCCGTGATGGGGTTGGATGCGTTCTAAGCCTACGCGGGTTTCCTCGGGAGCATTTCAGTCGAGCGAATCAAAAGGCCGTCCTCACTTGGCCGACATGCGCTTGAGCCTCTCCGAGTCGCTGCTCTTCTGGATTTTGTTCTGAGCGGTGAGGAAGTCCTCCTTCTGAATGGTTTCCCACGTCATGAGTCTGTTTGCCGCCTTGCCTTTGAGCTGCAACACTGGCGAGACGCAAACACGAGCGGCCGCTCAACCTCGCCGACTTTGCAAGGACCGGACGTCGGCGGAAAGGGACAAAGACTGACCGAAGTGGTGGATCTTGACGGAGGACACCTTGCGGATGTTCCTCTTGATGAAGAGGTTGAGGTGAGAGAGGATGATGAAGGGCGGCGCCAACGAGGGCCGCGAGTGGTACTGGACGACGAGGTTGTAGCGCTGGAACTTCCAGTAAATGTCGCTGTTGGCCTGCACCTCGGAGAAGGTGTAACTGCAAAAAAGATGACGAGTCACGTTCTCCACCTCGGAAGGGGGGGGGGCCTGTGAAGTTTGAGAAGCCCCCACCCACATCTACCTGAACATGGCAATGAGAAGATTGATGAGCAGGATGTTGGTGACCAGCAGATAAATCATCAGCAGGATTACGACCAGCCAGTTGCTGTACGTAATTCGACACGGCTCCGCGCCGCCATCGATCAGCGTCACGTTGTTGGTGCAGGCCATGTCCCAGTGCTTCCCCACTGACAAGAATGCAGACGAGACAATTCCTTTCAGGTCCAGAATTGCAACGTCTTCTCACAGTCGGTAAGACCTGTACTCGGGCGCCTACCGTCCATTTCTTCGACGGGGATCTGTCCAAAAATGTGCAAATATGGCCTGTAGAAAACCCGGCGGAAGATACGATCCAGACTCGGGTCGTAGGAATACAGCAAAGCCTGGTTGGCCACGCCGTAGGCCATGAGCCACACCCCCAGGAAGAAGAGGAAGAAGAAGACGTCCTTCATCTGAACAACATTCAAAAAAAAAAAAAAAACAAATGTGAAAGCTGGTCATTCATAGACGGCCCCTTGTCATCTTTTTTGCACACCATCTTTCCCACGATGATGATTTTGGGTCCCAGCTGTTTGTGAATGGCGAAGATGTGAATGAGGCGCAGCGTGAAGACCATGTAGTCCACGCACATCACGTCTCGGCCAAATTCGTAGGACGCGTTGAACATCCTGAAACAGCAGCAGACAGGTTTCAAAACCATGGATGCCTCCGAGTTTGCGATGCAAGTGATAAGCAACCGCCGGGCCGCGTGTGGTGGAAAATTGGCCAGATTTACTCGACTTAATTAGCACCATAAACGCAAGCATCATGGCCTAGATTAGAATCCAACGGCAAAGGCCCGAGTGCTCCTCAAAAACGAGCCATTTCCTGAAAGTGCATTTCCTATGATTGTCAGCCATCATAACAGTATGCAGACTTTCAAAAATAACACCGCGCCGATTTAAAAAAAAAAACAACTCACAACTCAACACAATGATTACAACAATTAACCTGTAAGTTCAATCAAAATTGTAACTCAATAAATATTTGGATACAAGAAGTTCTTTGTCATGAAATGCAAATCTTGTATATTGTACCAAGTGAGTGTGTGAGCGGGGTGTGGATTTGTTTTGTGCGTTTTGTTTTTCTGTGGCGATGTTATTTTGATTTCGATGAGCAAGCCGTGGACACATTATCGTCTCACCTGGAAAGCCATTGTTTGCTCAGATGTGGACCTGTCACGTTAGCATGTCAAGGGTGTTATTCTAACCTCACAAGCAGAAGTGACATGATGACTGCTGTTGTCGGAACTCTTGAACTAGAAAAAAGTGGCATACAATCATGTCTGCTTTTCTTTATCCTTGATTTAAAAAAAAATAAATAAATCACACCCATTCAAGAGGGTGTCACAAAGGCATCCAGGTGCAGAGCCAAAATGGAACAGATCCAAGTCTGAAAATGAGTCAACATCATCGCAAGGATGCCAAAAACTGGTGTGGCCGGGTGACGAGAGAGAGCCTTAGTACAGGTGGAAAGGATCACGATTTTAACTATTTCATTTTCTGGTTACCATTTCCAGGGGAGTCCAAGCGCACCGCGTCACACTGCCACCTTTCCAATACGTTAACTCTCACGTCGATCAATGCGGCTCCCAAAATATTAGAAACGTCTCCCGAAAAAGCCAACGTTGTTTTATAACCGCATTCTAATGCGTCGTGACATTTTTGTCGGGCGGTGTGCCGTTCTCACAGCGAACTCGCGTTCCTTGGCCCGATGAAGGGAGGCAAACTCTGCGGTGCAAAGGCATGGATGAGCCATTACCTGCAAAGCAGGCCAATGACAAAGAGGATGATGGCGGTGAGGTCGCACTTGTTCCACACATCCTGAATGTAGACCCTGAGTCTCTGGCGCAAAGTCATCGTTCCTAAAAAGAAGGTCTGGGAAAGAGAAATTGCATCAGTCAAAGTCACTGTGGAAATTGTAATCGTATACCTTGGCGTGTCCAAAGTTGTTTGACTGAGGGCCACAAAAAAAATAAAAAATTCAATTTTATTCACTTCAATAAAAAAAAATTGAATATTGTGTTGTGTAGTATAAATGGGGATTTTACTAAAAGATGTATCAGACAGGCAACAAAAAAAAAAAAAAAAAGATGTAAATGGCCACCGGAGCAAACTTGAGACACACTCGACATCATTTACCTCTCGTATCTCCTCGCAGACAATGGTGAAGACCCAGAAATAGAGCACCAGCTCCGTAATGGCGGGGCCCGCGGGGGGCGGCGGCTTGAAATCCACCAGCAGCACGTAGGCGAAAAGCAGCAGGAAGAGGAAGTACATGAGGACGTTGCCCAAAAAGGCCGTGACTGGGGCGAACCAGAACTGACGCCATCTCGACACGATGAACGGACGCTCGGGCGGTCTCGGCGAGAGGGGCCGGCCTGAACAAAACGTCGGCTCGCATCCTCAATCGGCATTTCGGGCCGCATTGACTCGATGACAGGCGGTGACTCACCTTTGATGGTGGCGGTCCTGGGAGTGTACACTCCTTGGGAATCTGCTTCACTGGGGGTGGGAGCACAACGCCAGTTCAGTTTGGTGAAACTTGCCAGCAAGACCAATGTCAAATGAGGAAGACCGATTACATGTGCTTAATGTCGGAGAAGGAAAAGATGGTGGTGCCATAGAGGCTGTCGTTGTCCCGGCCCACGGTGTCCTCGGTGGGCTTCACATCTTTCTCCTGCTGGTGCTCCTCTGGTACCCTGCAAGATGGAGGAAGAGACGCCGACACGCGAGTGAGTCGTGTGACATCATACCAACCTAGCGATGCATTCAATTCTGAGGACTATTGTGGTTCTGGATTGTTGTCCGCAAAGGACAAAATCCCAGGTTTTGGGGCAGGCGGGCGATAATTTGGAATTTTGAGGGTCCACCGGATACGGAAGACTGATCTTGTAGTTAGAAACGAGAATGTCGACTTGATGTTACCTGAAGGAGATCAAGTTGGTGTAGCAGAGGACAGGGCAGAAGAAGGTGAGCAACAATTTCCACACCTCTGTGTTCCTCTTCATGTCGCCCCACCAGATCTGGGACAACAGCGACTGTGGGGGGGTACAAAAAGAGTCCCTTCACCACACACCAAGTGATATGCTCGTTTGGAATTGAGCTCCGCAGAAACAAAGCGAGCCACCTGAACGCCATCGTGGCTGAAGAAAAGGCGCGCGTCGGCACTCATTCCCATTTGGAGGCAAGTGGTCCCGCCCCAGACCGGCGACTTGCGAATCAGCAAGGTGAACGACCGACTTTCGTTGCTACGGTAACAAGAACTGAAGACATCTGAAAGTCAGAAAACAAACAAGAAGGCTAAGGTATATGAAAAACAGGAGACAATCATCGCACAAAAAAATAAGCGACTCGGCTTTCGGGTCAACCTTCATGAGAGAAGGTCAAAGTTCAGCCGTCGCGTATCAGTGCGGTAAGACCGGATTCCTGCTTTTTACCATGTGCCAGGTTCTCAAACTTCTGGGCCAACTCTTTCATCGAGAGTTTGGTTTCGGTCTCAACTTCCAGTTTGGAAAGTTCCCTGAGCATCTTGCAGCCACTCAGCGCGCTCAGCACCGACTCTCCTGCCTGGAAACAAGGAGAAAAGTCCTTCCGATTCAACGCCGTGACCTTTTCCCCCGCCCAGGGTGTTTTGCTCATCAAACGAGTCCATCTTCCAGACTTCAATCTTTTGTTGAGCTACCATCTCCCAGAAGAAAGTGGCCATCTCGCTGCGGTTCTGGAGGACGGCCCAGATGAAGAGCGAAGCCCAGGGGAAAAGGCAGCGCTTCTCTCGATACAGACAGTCTCCACGCAGCAGCTTACTGGCGCGCTGGCGAGAGAGAAATCGGCTTGGTGATCAAATCGAGGAGACGGGCCCTTCCCACAGCCTTAGCGCATTCAAATGCATTGGAAACATATTTGGACACGCCAACATTTCCGAGCATATGTACAAAGAACTTTGCAGAGTACTGTACTGCCGAGCGCTGTGCGCTACGAGTTCCGCTAGATGGCAGTCCTCCCCAAGGTGCGGCGTTCCATGGTGGATCGTTACTGTGTCGGCAGGAATGCAAACAACGTGCTCGCAACTCAACAGCCGGAAGCCTTTTGCGCCGGTCGCTTTACGGATAGTTACAAGTTGGACTCGTTTTAATGACTAAAACAATGCGGAAGATGTCACAGTGTTTAATTTCAAGGAAATCGTCTTAAAACTCCACTCAAAAGGGTTCTGTCCCAAAAATGTGCAATGTCGTGTTTTCCACTCAGAGCCCAAAAGAATGGAAATCCCACAGAAGCGTTGAAATGTTCATGATGACACGGACTCCTACCGCAGTGTGAGGTGTACGATTTCAGTTCTGCGCAGTATTCCTGCTCACGTAAAAAGCCAGCAGAAAATGGGAGAGTTGGAGAGTACCCTCATTGCCCTCCTTTTGGACGTGATCTGTTCCAAATCCAATGGGGAATAGTAGAACGGCTGGCAGACGTCACCCATTAACAGTTCGAGCACTCTTGACACCTGTGTTGGGGGCGGGGACCAAATGACAGTCAATTTCAAAAAAATGACGATCGACACACGTTCCAGAAGGAGTGACAGGTAAATCAATCACCTCGAAAAGACTGAGCTCAGCCACCGGCCCACTGTGAATTTTCTCAGCCATGCTTTTGCCAGGGGTCTCCTGCAGGGGCGACGGCGTACCGAGTCTCTCCAGCAGGCGGCGCTGGAGTAGCTGGTAGAGAAGCGTCCCGTCGGCCACCGATCTGTAGAGGCCTTCCAGGCGGCCGTAGGTCAGGTAGTCCAGGATGTTGAGGCCGTTCTCGGTGAAGAGGCGCACAAACTGAGGCTTGTCGTTGACCAGGGCGTCGGTCATGGAGTCCTCCAGGTCTTCATACTGTCGGAAGGACGCGCAACTTTAGGGCTTGGCTAAAACTCGGCAAAGACTCAACTTGACTTTGAAGGTGGCGTTGACCTCGTCTGTGGAGAAGTAGTGCATCTCTACTCACCCTCCACTGGATGTCTCCATTGAAGAGTTCGCTCTTGGCAATGTCGACCCTGTTCCACGTGACCGCCAGCTTCAGCTCTTCGTTGTACGGGCTGTGGTCGGCGGACACGCGCTGCTTGGACGCTGAGAAGTGGCACAGCATTTTAAGTTCGCTTGCCACCCGCAACACGTCCAACGTCCTCCATGAGGACTGCGGATTTGGACTCTACCTCCCACCAGAGCTTTGAGCAGCACCGTGTCAAAGTCGTTGGGGCCCTCCTGCTCGCCGTGGTAAACGGTGATCAAGTCTTTGTTCTGGTAGATGCTCAGAGCCTGTGGAGGTCCACAAAGAGGGGGGCGGGCACGTGGCGTCAGCGAAGATTCAGTGGAGGATAAACGATCGACGGTACATGTTTAAAAGACAGACGAGAGATGATGTGCTCAGCAGCGAGAAATAACGAGTTTGGGAAAAGCGTACGATTTTCACATTGCTGCGAAGGGCTCATTGCTTTGGAGACACACACACACACACACACACACACACACACACACACACACACACACACACACTCACACAAAAAACAGCGAGTACTGCAGCACTCTTTTCGCACCCTTTAATAATAACTAAGGGACAATTGTACGGAGGGATATCTTGTGAGCATGGATGCCCTCTGCAAATTACTTGGCAAGGCTCCACAACTGTTATGAAATATCCTGTCTGTGCTGCGATGGAATTTTGAGCCCAGCGGCATGAGAAGAAAGGTCAAGCAAAACCCCGAGATCAACTGTTGTAAGCCTAGGAGGTTACACCGCTGGGAAACGGCAAAACTTTGGCGCTCATGGATCCCGATCAATATATATCAGAGGACAGATGTAACATTGAAATAACATTTTCAATAATAGAATTTAAATGTAGAAAAAAATATAATTTCAATAAGACATTAACAATTGATACTCATTGTTTTTGCATCACTGAATATTTTCAAATACAATTAACACATTTTTAATTTTATGTAAAATACTAAACTAGTAAAATTATTGTACTTTATTTCATTCATACAT
>CAAKHF010021715.1:0-10388 GCA_901007745.1 Hippocampus kuda
ATTTAAAACATGCACTTGCGCTCCTGTGACCAAATGAAATTTTCACTCGCACATGCTGAAAAGTTTACCGCATTTACAAGGATATCAGTCGCGGTATCGAGCCCTGCAATTTTCTCATAAACGTTGGTACAATCGTGAATAATTTCCCCCCCGAAACCCTCATTTAAAATGACGGATATGCCCCTGCAGGGATAGACTAGGGCGTGTTCCCTAATTCTGATTATGTCACCAACATACTAAGTGGAACCCTGTCGGAAACCAAGCACCACCTGTAGTCAGCCAAAGTAATGCAATCGAACGGCTATTTCATGACGCCAAGCAATTTACGTAGCTGGCACAGCTATCGGCAACACACCACACGATAAAAACACAGCCAGACAGACCGACCAACTTATTTTCTCAAATACTGGAGAACTCATCCACCCGCTGAAACACATTTGCTGACTTCCAGAGAAGCTTATCATCTCTCCTCATCTTCAACTTTTCCTTTCCCACTTTTCTCTCACACCTCTCCCCCTAATCCACGGCGTGGGCCGAAACAAAAAAGGAGTCTGCCGGCGAACCCCTCTTCATGCTGTTCTGTGCCATCAAACAGCAAATGGAGAAAGGACCCATCGACGCCATCACTGGCGAGGCGCGTTACTCCCTCAGCGAGGACAAACTCATCCGACAGCAGACGGAATATAAGACCCTGGTGAGTCACAAAAGCGAGGAAAAGGCTGGGAGAAAGAAAATAAAAAATGCAACCGATCGACTTGATTCAAATTTCACTATTTCTTGTGTAAACCCACCAGTTGGGGGGAAAATTTAACTGATCAATCGGTCAAGTGGACAACGCATCTTACAGCTCAGGATGCTTAAATGATGCCGTGACTTAATAATACACCCAAGTACATGTGCAATATGTCAGATGAGTGACATGGCTGTTCACATTTTGAATCCCCTCAAGCCTACAATATATGTTTTGCATTCACCTCTCTAGTATCAAGAGAGCGTGACCGTGCATGATGGTCTTTTTAAGTTGCTCACTATTCTAAAGCGATGCCAAGATTGGCATCAACATTGCACCGCGTCGCTTGTGGGGGTTTTTTTCCCCCCGCTCTGCTCCGTTCAGCCTCTTTGAGACGGTGATGAGGACAGGCGGGAGAGGGCGGGGGCGAGGGCTTGTTTTGTTCTCATGATGCGGGGAGAGCAATGGTCATGTCACTCACGAAGAGAGAGACCGAGAGCGAGAAGGAGAAAAGGAGGCAGAAAAAAAAACAGAACAAATGGCCATTTAGTCAATGCCAAAAATAGACGATAAAGCAGCATTTTATGAAGACCATAATCCACGCCAAGACTTTGAACGTGTTCAACAATTATCTTCGACTGCATAATGTATTCGGAAACAAATCTATAGTCTCACTTTACATGGACTTTAAATAGAGATTGAGAACTTAGCCTTGCACATGAATACAGCCCAAATTTCTAAGAAGAATTTCTTATACAAGTAATTTACATGTATGCATGATGCATTATCAATGACATTAATAATGCATCATTGTGCAGACTCCGTGATAGTAACAACAGCATAGAACAACAGTCCAGCCAATTCATGGAAGAAAAGGTAACATTTTTTGTTTTGGATGTAATTTGGACACACTTGCAGCTCTCTCCGACAGGAGAAAGAAATTGCACAAGCACAACAACAGCTGGCGAGCTTAATAAAAATGACAATGGAAAACTGCCGCTGCTTTTGATTTGAGTTTGCCGCTAAGGTTAGCGAGCGCTTTGACATTTCTACAAGAATCGAAAAATACAGACAGTCATGTCTGGGTTGTGTTTTTTGTTTTTGTTTTTTCTCTCAAGAAATTCATCGAATTGGACAAAGCCGAGGTCTGCGTTTGCATACTTAAGTGCAAATAATGACACACAATAACGATGAGATCATTACAAAAAAAAAAAAGAGTCATAAATGCCCAAGTGGTTCTGGCAGCCTGCTTGGTAATTCAGCAATGATGATGCGGTCTGATGGCTTGCTTAATATGAGACTGCCTGTTCCACTCCGGTTCATCAGCATAACTAACTTTTCCCCCCAAGTTTCCGCTGGCGGCAGGATGACACCTCTGTGATCACGGTGTCAGGCAGTCGGAGAGTGTCTCATTACTTGTTTAAAGCCTCTGCCAAAGCTGTACAGCCACATCCTGGAGGTGTGAAATTACATTTCTGCCCCTGAGATCCCCTCTACTGGGATACTCGAAAGAGGAGCGGCTAATGAAAAGGGCTTAGCCGGGGAGAGTCACATCCGCCTCTTTCTCTCCTCTCTGTATCGTATGGCCAGACGCTGAGTTGCGTGAACGCCGACAATGAGAACAGTCCGGAGATCGTCGTCAAGGTGCTCAACTGTGACACCATTACCCAGGTGAAGGAGAAGATCCTCGATGCCGTGTACAAGAACATGCCCTGCTCCCAGCGACCGCAAGCTAACGACATGGACCTAGGTGAGAATTCTGGAAACTCGAAATTCCTCCAACAGCCCTTGCAACAATCCTGCTATGTTCATTTCTCAGCGGCAGGAATAATGATATTGGGTCATATCACCCAGGAAAAAAATTGGCTGCCTTTTATCATCCATTATGAAATTGGACACTTGATTGACATACAGGGCAGCATATCAGTTTTGTGGCTCATCGCACATGCGCATACAAGGGCACGAACTGGCAAAACTAGCAGTTTCCATTTTGTTCAGTTTTGGAACAACTCTAAATGTAATAATAAAATATCAAAATGATCAAGGGAACAAATAAGACAATTTTTTTTTTTTTTTTCCAGACAGAGTAAGAGGATGATTTTTATTTTGCGGCATCCTCCGTGACGGGGCATCTCGGACTGGCTGCAGATGTCGCTCGCATTCTGGAAAAGTGCAACACAATCTTACGAGCAGACTTAAATACTTACAGCAGCCATTCGTGAATTTACTCAACTTTACAAGTTCTGACTGTCTGACTGCAAGTCCATGAATGTGATTGGATGAGCAAGTGTCCGAACGTGATTGGATTAATGAGTCACGGGTTGAGCCCGTGTCCCAAGGACAGCAAGTGGCGTCAGTAAAGGAAAATCAGTCAGACTGTGTTTGTCGAGGGCACAGCAAGTTGACAATTGGAAGAAAAAGGTTGGCAGTTTTTGTTATAGTTGAGGACAGACTTGTACATTTTGCAAAGAGGTGTGCCAGTCTCATTGACACACTTGAGGCACCGCTACTAATTTGCAAGGCAAAACAAATCTCTGTTGATTTCTGCAAGGCATCCGAATGCATGATTGGCAATTAATCGACCTCAAGTACAACTAACATTGCAGAGTGGTAAAGTCGTCTTTGTCAAGTAGCAACACAACAGGAGGTTTAATGATCTAACCCGATTCCAGCTCCCGATGTCTTTCGCTAGGCCGTGCCTTTTAAAGGCAGACTTCAAACACGTGGATATTACAGTATGTGCAGGAATTATTTGTTTCCGAAAATATAAAGCAACCAAGACACAGAAGATGACGGGAGTGTTACACCAACTGTGTCGGCCAGAAAGCAGCATGTTAATTGGATGACCAAGGACCACATTGACCAAGTCAATTTATAGGCATGAGATCACCTAGGTAACGGTCCAACAGCCCTCTCTGATGTGACCCAATTTTTTTGTGATTTTCTCCGCACACTACAGAGTGGCGTCAGGGCAGGACGGCTCGCGTCGTTCTTCAGGATGAAGACATCACCACCAAGATCGAGGGTGACTGGAAAAGACTCAACACACTCCTTCACTACCAGGTGTGCAAAAAAAAAATAATAATAATAATACCAGAAAAAGGAACCAACGGAAAGAATTTTTTTTTTCAAACCTTTTTAAGTTGTTGCTCAAGGAAACCTCAGTACACACAAACAGTTCACGGAGGACAAATCATTATTCAATCTGACCCATTGTACATTGACATTTTCTTCTTTAGGTTTATAAACACATGTAATCTCTCTATAGTCAATTCTTCAGCTACCATGCCGAGGCTGGCAGCCTTGGATGAGGATTTACGGTTCTTTGTTGGCAAAATGTTGGTGCTGACTGACTCGTTGGAGCTGAATGAACGCTGGAAGTCACATGAGTTCAAACGGCCAAGAGAAGACAGACAAAGACTTTCTGGCAAGAGAGGGTATTCCTTTCTCTTATTTGGCAAAAGTGTAGTTTTTTCTCTTTCAATTCTAATCTATCTGGTGTGGAAACATCCGTGCATCCATTTTCTCATTCGTTAATCCTCACGAGGGTCGCGGGCGTGCTGGAGCCTATCCCAGCTGCCTTCGGGCAGGAGGCGGAGGACACCCTGAACTGGTTGCCAGCAAATCGCAGGGCATACAGAAACAAACAATCATTCACCCTCACAACCACACCTTGGGACAAAAATGTTCCATTAACCTGTCATCCATGATTTTGGAATGTGGGAGGAGTTTTCTTCATGGTATGGGGTGGGGTGAACAACGCAAGATTTTTTTTGTATTTGACTACGATCTTATGAAAGTCAAATTGTTTTATCAATGATGTCATGCATATTTTTCAGCACAGTACAGCGGGCCCCAGCTTTTCTGTGTGCCACAGACTGATTCACATCAAGAAATTTACAAAGATCGTAAATAGACACAAACAATTAAAAATTAAATTCGCCATTACACTAAATGCAGTTATTTGAATGTTTCGCTTTCACAGACGAGACGGATACGCAAACAACTAATGCAAACACAAATTTGATTCACCATCAACGTTGTTTGCGACAACAC
Source organism: Hippocampus kuda (assembly GCA_901007745.1). Taxonomy (NCBI): domain Eukaryota; kingdom Metazoa; phylum Chordata; class Actinopteri; order Syngnathiformes; family Syngnathidae; genus Hippocampus; species Hippocampus kuda. The sequence continues at coordinate 4,787 of CAAKHF010021715.1, forward strand.
AAACCAATGTCTCACCACTCGTGTCGCTTTATGAAACTGAAAGCGACACGTTTGTCATGACGACTTCACGATCTTCGCCTAGCGACAGCAGCAGACCAGCGAGTCTGCAGATTGGCCCATTGGAAGTCAAGATGCCAAAAACCTCATTTGCAACTTCAACCCTTTAAACTTTGATGACTTGAACAGTAAAGTCGACTCTAGTTGGTTCAACCCCATCTTTTTCGGGATGCAGTCTAGCGTACACCGACTATCATTCAGCACTGTGATGCAACTGCCAGCATATACAAAAAGTCAAGCACCTACCTTTGATTGTCCAGGTAACAGATCGCTGCGTGGTGGCGCTGGTGCCCAAACAGATGTCGTCGTTCAACATCCCATGCTCAGCCAGCTTCCCAAGAAGTATCAGCAGATATGGTCAGTACTGTCAACGAAAAACAAATGAACTGCCATTTGTAACATTCCAGGAGGGCAACAGTATCATTTCCAGACAGGCAGCTATTGATCCAGATCGGTCCTTCATAACAACGACATGGTACTGAGAAGATAAACCCACACAATTCAAAAATCAACTGGGAGCTTTCATTTACAAAGTTGAAAAGTGTGAATGGCGAAGCTCATGAAGCTCAACACACAGCATGGTGAACCAAAGTCAAATCAAGAAATCCCATCGCTATGTAGAGATCAGTCAGAGTGTTGCAAAACGGGATGGCACGATAGTCTTGAGTGAACAAAATGCCATCTGTCAATGAAACTGACAATTTGACCCTCCAGGCGTGGACATCCCCTTCCGCTCCACACCCACCAGCCCCGACAGCCCTCACTCCCGCGTGCCCATGCTGACCCCCGACCTGGAGAGCGGGGTCAAAGTTTGGCACTTGGTCAAGAACCACGAGCACGGAGACCAGAAGGAAGGCGAGCGAGGCAACAAAATGGTGTCGGAGATTTACCTCACCAGGCTCTTGGCGACAAAGGCACGTATCACGAGTAATGTCATCATCAATATGCATTTACTTTAATTTAATTTCCAATATTTTTTTTTGTTTTTTTAGTTTTTGAAATGTGTCTATCATGTTTTATTGTAGTACTTCCATGTTTTTAATTACATATACACCGGTAATAATCTATGTATTGATTTCCTATAGATTTTTAAATTCTACTTGAGCTTACTCACATATTCATTTTGTAACAGATTTTATAAGCTTAATACATTTTCACTGAAACAATATTTAAATTCATAAACTGCACTAAACACACCAAAAATCTGAATATCTGACAATAAAACTGAAGTCTTGATGTTGAAATCCATTCATCGAATTATGGCATTCACAGACTAAGGATCAGAATCCAAAAAGGCTAATTCTGTGTTAACGTTCTCTTCAGGGCACGCTGCAGAAATTTGTGGATGACCTGTTCGAGACACTTTTTAGCACCGTGTGCCGGGGCACCGCCCTGCCGCTCGCCATCAAATACATGTTTGACTTTCTGGACGAGCAGGCCGACAGACACGGGATCTACGACACGGATGTCCGCCATACCTGGAAGAGCAACTGGTGAGTGTCGTGTTTTCCCAAGTGATCCTCCGCTGCAATGGACTTTACAAATCACCAGCGGGAGTACCTTTTGTTGCTGCTCTACGGCTGACTTACAGGCAAAGAGGACGGCAACGCCTCATTTGCCTGCTCACGCTCGCCTCTAATGCATATAACTATTTAGATTTGAATAATCTCGACAAAGCTCTAAGGGTGAAGAGGGTGAATCGTAAAACACAACCACATGAAGATTGTTTATGATTTCCTGACGACTGGTCTAAGGTGGACCCAGATTGCAGAGATGAGCACCAGCTCAGGTGCAACCATGAGGGCAAGCGCTACAGAAGATGGATGAATGGGAATATTCTTCTCATTCACTGAATGTGACACTATTATATTTGCTTTTTCTTTTTTTTTGGTGAATCTTGTGATCATATTCATGATACCATATTACATTTCGTTTCCCGCCTGCCTCAACTAAATGAGTGTTGGTGTTTATTTACGTCAACATGCGTAACATTATTTGCAAATACATCAAATATTTGAGCACTTTGCATTTTGCAATTTTTAAGACTTGTCAGTTCTTTTTAAGAAAAAAATGTGCCTTTATTTTGGAGGGGGTGGCGGGGGGAATCAAAATGAAGTCTTTATGCAGCTGTCCACTGGAGAAACCGTTGTCCCTGAAAGGGTTAGTCACATATTTGAAATCCGTCCAGGTGGCCCGGTGGTTAGCGACGGGGTTCAATTCCAGCTCCGGCCTCCCTGTGTGGAGTTTGCATGTTCTCTCCGGGCCTGCGTGGGTTTTCTCCGGGTACTCCGTTTTCCTCCCACATTCCGATTGAACACTCTAAATTGTCCCTAGGTGTGGGCATCATGGTTGTTTGTCTGTGTGTGCCCTGCGATGGGCTGGCAACCGGTTCAGGGTGTCCCCCACCTCGTGCCCGAAGACGGCTGGGATAGGCTCCAGCACCCCCCGTGAGTCTTGTGAGGACAAGCGGAAGGGAAAATGGATGGATGGATGGATGGATGGAAATCCTTCCATCCCTTCTCTATAACTCTTTCTCCTCTTATCCAATTGCAGGACAACCAAGTCATTAACACCAATGGACAATTTAGATTCTTCCGTGAATCTAACATGCATGTTTTTGGAATGTGGAAGGAAGTCGGAATGCACCATGAAAATATTTGATATTTGAAAATATCCCATGTCACTCGATATTTCAGCTAAACAGAAACTGTTCCACACTACATCTTCCTTCCCTGTGCTATTCCCAGCCTTCCCCTGCGCTTCTGGGTGAACGTGATCAAGAACCCGCAGTTTGTCTTTGACATTCATAAGAGCAGCATCACGGATGCCTGCCTGTCTGTGGTGGCTCAGACCTTCATGGACTCGTGCTCCACCTCCGAGCACCGGCTGGGCAAAGACTCGCCCTCCACCAAGCTGCTTTACGCCAAGGACATCCCGCACTACAAAAGCTGGGTAGAAAGGTATCCATTTCTGTGTGTGACTAAATATATGTCGGTGTGAAAAACTCATCAATAAAAGAGCGGTTGGATGTGACATGCACGCTGATCGCTTCCGCAACAGGGTCAGATTAAAAATGAATGCCAATATGTTAGCATTGTGTGATTTATTAATAACATTTGGTTTGATGCATGCTGCAACATGTTCGATGTTACTGTTCCTTTTGGCTGATGTGCACTGAACCCTTTCATGCAGCCTGAAACCTGATAACATGATAAGCTGCCCACTGTAGTATCCGCTGTCCCTGAAAGGGTTAATTAAGTTTTTTTTTTTCCTCAACACTGCAACTACAATTTCATAGACAATTTTTTTTTTTCAAGGTCCTCTGACAATGTTTTTTTTTTTTTTTTTTAACAAACACAAGCTGTCACAAGTTCTCTTCTCTTGGCACTCTTGTTGTTTCCAAAGAAGGGGCGACATGGTCGGTTGAGGCTTAAGGTGTAAATAAAATGCAATTACACAAACCCATGCGCGCACCAATGAGTGAATTCACGATTGTCCTGCTCTAGCGCCTCCGATGTAAATCAACCGCTGTGGACGCAGACAACTGGAAGAGGAAAAAAAAAAAAAAAACATTGCCCACGTCTAACAGCGCGCCTCTCCCGTTTCAGGTACTACGCGGACATCAACCGCCTGCCTGCCATCAGTGATCAGGACATGAATGCCTATCTGGCTGAGCAGGCGCGCCTCCACTCCAGCGAGTTCAATGCGCTCAGTGCCCTCCACGAGATCTACAGCTACGTCAGCAAATACAGCCAGGAGGTGAGGACTAGTGTGCCACGGAGATGGAAAATGTGACGACGAAATTGCTCATCATTATGGCATCCGCAACTTTCAACAGTGACCTTCAAGCGCACATATAGCCCAACCTTGGTCAGAGAAAAAGGCCCTTTCACAAATGCCTGCGTGTTCTGTATAAACAACACTGACGCGGAATAGAGTGACAAAGTTGACGTGGACTAATAAAGGTTATCTTATCTTGCTGTCAGAATATCGGTGAACCTCATTTTGGAGAGTTGGTGTACTAAGAAAAATAATTTGCAGCTAGAAGTCCTCTATACAGGTTTTGAAATGAGATGCCTCAAACAGGACGCTCACTGAAGGAAGTAGCCCCTGAGTTCAGAGTGTAACACATTGTCAACAGCATGTTGCAGCAGAGATATAGAGAGACTGGAAGAGTCACAGAAAGGCATGGATGTCTTTGGAAGTTTATTTGTTAGCTCCTTCTTGAGGAAAGACAAAAAAAACTGTCTTTGGAAGTTTATTTGTTGGCTCCTTCTTGAAGAAGAAACAATGATCGGGTGAACATGTGTACTCTAAATTTTAGAGAGGGTCAAATTAAATTCACCTGGAAAAGCTATACTGTCGTGTATTTTAGGTTCAAGTCAAGTCAAATCAAGTCAACTGTATTTATAGAGCACTTTCAAACAGCCATCGCTGCATACAAAGTGCTGTACATGGATCAATTGAACATATATAATAAACAGTAAAACAAATCGGTAATAAAGACGGTAGAAAGCACCAAACAGTAAAACCGAGAACAAATCTAAGTCATGCTGAGTCGAATGCCAAAGAATACAAGTGAGTTTTGAGGAGGGTTTTGAAGATGGGCTTGCCGAATGTTCAGTGGGAGGTCATTCCAGAGAGAGGGACCAGCAACAGAAAAGGCTTGATCGCCTCTGAGCCTCAGTTTAGTTCTTGGCACTTCTAATAATGTCTGGTCTGCAGACCTGAGGTGCCGGGCAGGTGTGTAGGGGCGGATGAGCTCAGAGAGGTAAGGTGGCGCGAGATTATTTAGAGATTTGAAAACAAATAAGAGGATCTTGAAAATAACTCTAAAATGTATGGGGAGCCTGTGAAGGGATGCCAGAGTAGGAGTTATGTGCTCCCTCTTACGAGTACCAGTCAAGAGGCGAGCAGCGGCATTCTGGACCAGCTGAAGGCGCTTAATGGATCTATGTTCAGGCTAAAATTTCTTGTGAAAGTTCATTTTTCGTCTAACTTTTTGTGAGTAGTATATGTGCCTTTAAAATGCCCAGAGAATTATAATATCAAGATAACTTGTATAATCAACCTGGCTGAGTTTCATGCAGAAGTGCCAACATTGTCAATCAGCTTTTGTTATCGACAACTAAACTCAAACAAATTGACGTCGATCAGCTCTTTTCTTCACGATCGTAAAGTTGAGTTGTTCAATCTAAACAGAGAGCCAACTGCTTAAAATGTGGAGCAAAAAAACCAAAAACAAAACGCCGTTCTCCAACTGCAAACATCTGCAATTGCCGCTGTAAATTTCAAACTGAACTGCAGGCATTTGCAACTTAAATGTTGGAGGCAGCCACAATTTTATGATCAATGCTACTGGGATGCCACATACTCTCGCTCCACACACTTCCATATCAGATGATATGACAAAATGCCATAAATATAGTGCTAGTCCGCAAATAACAAAAATCGGAATATGACTGATGGTCATTGGGGGGGGGGGGGGTTTCAGAGTTTTTCAACCTAATAATTTCTCCTAAAAATGCTCATGAACCTCCATGAT
>CAAKHF010021718.1:0-10690 GCA_901007745.1 Hippocampus kuda
GTTGTTTGAGTTGTTTTACGTGTATTTGAGTCTGTTTAAAAAATGTAGTGGGATTTCAAAAATTTCTTTTGGAGTACCGGTAGTCCAATTACTTCACATAGATTGGGGAATGTCAAAATAAATGTGATTGGACAACATTTTTTTCCTGGTAGTCAGGAGGATATGTGATGGAATGGGAGTGTGTTAGTACCCATAGTGCTGCTGTCATCTCCTGCCAGCCAAGCAACGTCTTTTTCAGGAATGTCCTTGCTTATTTCAGCAAGACAATGCCAAGCCACATTCTGCTTGTGTTGGAACAGCATGGGTTCGTACTGTAGTGAAAGAGTCCTGGACACTCTTGCCTGCAGTCCATAACTGTCTCCCATTGAAAATGCGTGACACCTTCAGAAGCGCAAAATAGGACAACTGACATCCCAGACTGTTGAACAACTGTGGTCGTACATCAGGAAAAAATGGGAAAGAATTCCACCTCCAAAGCTTCAGTAATTAATTTCAACAATTAATGTCTCAGTTTCCGAATGCTTATTGAGCGTTGTTAAAAGAAAAAGGTATGTAACGTTATCATAAACATGCTCCTGTTCCAGCTTTTTTGGAACTGCGTGGATAGTGTTATGCATGACTGTGACATTTTCCCAATTATTATCAAAACAAAATTGTAACTTTTAGATATTGAATTGAGCTATTGAGAGATAGAAACCACCAGTTCCAAGCATCAGTGTGGAATTGCTGTATCAGTGTGTTTTGATGGATTGGATTGTTGTACAAAAGATAGGCAGTTCTAAATATGTTTGTTCTAATTTTTTATTTTTTTTTTAATTCGGTTAAAAAAAAAAAAAAGACACTTACTAAGTTGTAACAATCTTTCCCTCTCTTCTTGCCCAGTCAAGCCATTATTTTGAGGGAGCGGTTGAGGAGAGAAAAGACAGACTGGACTTCATATTTCATGTTGAGCCTGCTAGCATAGTCATCACCCAAAGCAAGATTCTACAAACCTTGTAGTGAAGAAGGCGTTTGAGAACTAAGATGGCACAAGCAGGAAGTTGCTGACATATTGTAATCGACGTCATGCTTTATTTTGTTTTATATGATTGCTTAAGCAAGCCAACGGATTCCACTTCTTTATAAGATTGACAAGATTTGTTTATTTTTTTTTCCAGTGAGCTGTGCTGTACATCAAGGGAGTAAGCATATACTTTATACACATCACCCCAATAATTAAAGTTGGGTTTGGGATAGTTGTAAAATATAAAGATAGTCTGCTCTGGACAATATTGTTTAAAGTTACAGAGATTACCCCAGACAGGAAGAGCTTGGATAATGAGTGAAATGCTATCTGCCTCGTATTTGACTACAAATACTGTTTTACTGTCATGCCTGTCGATTTTACTCTAATTTCCTTTAAAAGAGGTAAGAGATTTTTGTTTTGTTTTGACATCGGTATTATGATGTATAGTTCAATAAGCACACTTTTTTTAAAGAAAAACAAACAAACTGAAATACATTACAATGTTTGCTGTGTGAGATCAATATTCAAGTGTGATTTTCAAGAGTATCTCCCTTCTACTGTCAGTTCACACATTTTAGGTTTTTGTTTTTAATAGATTTGTACCCTTAATCGTTATTGGTACATGGGTATTTGTTGCTTTATGTCAACTTTCTGTCAGTGTCAAGCACGCTCACAAACAGAACATTTACAATGTATATCATTTATTTGATGATTTCACAAAATCATCCTTTGAAAAAGGGAGAGAAACATACAGAGTATACAAGATAAACCTAAGCCTAAATACATTTTGTGGCAGCACAGAACATTTCACATTCCATTATGGGACAAAGGCCATTCAACACCTGACTTTTTTTTCTCTTTCTTTCCAAGTCAGCTACAAAGCATGGAGTGTCATCTCAAGAGAGAGCCGTCGTTAGATCTCATGGGGCTGAACCCCCCTCAGCCTCAATTTTTCTCTCCCTTTCTAAAAGTTTCTCCAAATGTGTTCTTGCATGCACAGTACACAATAACTGAGATAACTTAAGTGTCAGCAGTTTGTTTGCTTTTGGGTGTTTTTTCCATCTTTTTTTTTTTTTTTTTTAAACTTAAAAAAATGACCCTGGAGTATGAGCCTTCAATCACTGTTTAAAACGATAGACATACAGATATATATATTTTTTAATCTGGAACTTGAGGATTCCTTAAAACCACCTCACATTGACGTGAAGCCTCATCTACACAGTAGAAAACAGAATCAGCCGGGGGACTGCATCACCCCCTCCACCACCAGAAATATTTGATCTCAAAATAATTGCAGCCAGACAGCAACAATCCAAGTATGTTACATTCAGTTATTTTAAGACCGTCACAAGTTGAAAGTTGTACTCTTAAGTATCTCTTAGTAGTCCTATTTCATACATGTTCATGCACAAAGCTATGCGAGAGTGACGGTCGGGGGTACCCATGGTCATGAAAAAGACAGAATGTTTCAGATTGATCATTCATGAGTTGGAAGTGGCTGATTATTTCAAGCCACAATCCGGTTCGACATGCAGCAATAGAGTCAGTACATTTCAATAGCCGCTCTCAACCTGTCCGTCCTGCATGTGTACATGCTCCCTCACACCCTGCTCACGTGCAATATAGGGGTTACATTCAGACGGAAGGAAACTATGACCATGGCTCATTCTCCTCTACCTGAAGAACAATGGATCTGATACATTCAACGCTAGCATATGCTCATCAGACAGCTTGCGTGGTCCGACTGTGGAGTCCATTGAAATCCATTTGCTTCAACTGGAACTTCGGCATGGTCACATTTTGGAGAAGAAAATAGATGAATGCTTTTTTTTTTCTTTTCTTTTGGGGAGTTAAATAGACTGGCATTTGCCAGCATAACAATCACAAACTCAATGCTTATTTGATCATATTTTTTTTTCATGTAAGGTTGTGAACACGTTATATATATATATATATATATATATATATATATATATATATATATATATATTTTATATATACATTTTGAAATATACACAGAACTTCTTCGGTGTTTCATTTTGCAGCAAGACAAGGTGAGAAATTAAATAAACACTTCAAAGACAAAGAGTACAATCGTAACCCAAGATATGACGGAAGAGCAATTTGTTGGATACCTAACTAAAACAAAATAATAATAAAAATCTCACTGAAACGAGTAAAAAACACATACATTCATGAAGGTTACCAGTAAACCTTCTGAATCAGAAAAATGTCGTGCTTAACATTTTTCTTGGATATTCGAACTGTTTGTGAAACAAAGCTGGGTGGGTAACAATGCATCCCGGAAACCCTTTGGCAGTTTGATCAATTGGAATAAAAATTAGGTTTTACTTTTGCTTCAGGAGCCATTAAAAAGTGTACTGAAACTAAAATGGCAGTGTTGTTCATTCTTGTGCTGTTGTGTCATCCCTCTCCTCGGCCAAAAATTATGACAACAGTAAAAACCTGGAAGCCTGAGAGTCATGAGAATCCTGAAGTAGAAATTGTCGGTAAAAGTTGACCACATTGGAAGATCATTACATGCGTTTACAGTGCATAGGGTACCAATCAAACATAGAGTTCAATGGATTTAGAGGAATTGCCTGCATTTTTCTGATCACCTATGTGGTATAAAGATCTCTTTTATGGATTAGAATACTGCTTTTGTGATTTGTTTTACTCAGATATTTTTTGCAAAAACTGTACGTTATCAACTGCTGGCATTTTGTCTCCTTATTTTATGGGAAATGACTACCACAAGTCCCAGTTACAGTACATACTACAGAAAAGAAAACTGTTTCAAAGACGGCAAATAGAAAAGATATTTGACAAGAACTTGGTCCAGAACCTTCTCAGTCTTTCAGTCTCGAGTCTGAAGTTGAGACATTGAATGCATGTATAAAAGCACAGACAAAAAAGGAAGTAAACCAAACCAAATGGGAGAGAAAGAAAGAAAATGACAAAGAGCAAAAGTGTCCAATCAGACATAGTAGAGCCAGTAGATAAGATTAAAAAAGGAGAAAACCGAGGGGAAGATGATCCGCGACCAACGATCAATGGCGTTGACGTCGGTCAGGTCGGGGATTTTGATTTTGAGCTGCGACGATCGCCTTCTCAGGCGGCTGCGTTTCATCTGAGCGGAGCGATCCAGCGAGTGCCGACTGGCGGAACGTGGACCGATTCCGCTGCTCTGCTTGCGATATTGGATGTGCGATGAGGCCGTGCTGTCCAGCTGCACCATGGACTGAGAGTTCCTGATGTCTGCCACGCTGGTGGTGATCTCCCCTCCCGCCACTTCATTATGGATTTCCAAGGTGGTCAGCAGAATGTTCCCATGTCCCGGATCCGCCTGTGCGAGTGGAATAATAAATGTTAGATGGATCCACGTTTAAACTCTTGGTCAGAGAATCCAATGCCATGAAATGTGGTATGTTGTGACCGCAATTCACTGGTGACTCATCATCATCTCAGAGCCTAAAGACTCTCATAGAAAGTCGATGAGGGAGCAGATCCAAGCAGGCGTGCACAACAATAAGGACTGACATTACTGGTTGATTGTTCCACTAACACATCATCACTTAACAATTTCATTGAACGCACAGCACATACAACACACTGCATGCCTATGATATGTGCTGGTGACAGGCACCAAATTGGTAGCGATGCACGATGGCGTTCATGCACATGTAGCGGCTGAGCAAGTCCAACATTTTTCGCAATTCTTCCTTTATTTTTTTTAAATTTCTTTTTTGACCTCCGCTAAACAGATTACGATTCCATTATTGTTGGTTTTTTTGTTTTTGTTTGAGTGCATTCCATCCATTTTCCGAACCGCTTCACCTCACAAGGGTCACGGGGGGTACTGGAGCCTCTTCCAGCTGTCTCCGGGCAGTAGGTGGGGGACACCCTGAACCGGTTGCCAGCCAATCGCAGGGTACACAGAGACGAACAACCATCCGCGCTCACACTCACACCTAAGGACAATTTGTTTTTGGAATGTGGGAGGAAACCAGAGTACCCGGAGAAAACCCAAGCAGGCCCGGGGGCAACATGCAAACTCCACACAGGAAGGCCAGAGCCGGGATCGAACCCACGACCTCTGCACTGTGAGGTCGACGCCTCTGGACCATCGGGCCGCCTTGAATGTTTTCCTCAGTGTTATGTACTGTAAAATACTGTACACTTAGACTCCGCTTCAAAAGTATTGGAACAGTGAAGCCAACTCTTATGTTTGCTCCAACCTGAAAACGCTTAGTTTTGGGTCAAAGGCTGAACATGAGACAAGAGATCAGCAGTTCAGCTTTTATCTCCAGGCATTTACTGTACAAGTGGATTGGCATGGCATTCTTTGACTGAGTATGGGGAGATGGACTTCTCGGTGCTAACAGTGGCTGGCGATGATTGAAAGGGAGGATAGCGCTTATTTTGCTGCTGCCATCGTGCCTTACGTCAGTGACGATGAGCCCATCCGGGATGCAGCCATGCAAGCACAAGCCATGACATTACCTCCGCTGAGTTTCACAGTTTATATGCTGGGGCTCAAAGTTTTTTGGTCACCGATTCATAAAACGCATCAGAAATTTTGAGGCTAGTGTTTATGGCCTTAGTCTTCATCTTGTTAATGAGTGGTCTGCATTTCTGTTGTGGCCGCTGCACTTTTGTTCATGACGTCTTCTGCGAAAAGTAGATTGTAATACCTTCCTTCTTACCCTGTGAGGTTGTTGCTGATCATCAGCTGTCTTAAGGTCTTTCGCGACACATCTCAAAAGGTTTGATGTCATCACCTGCTGTTGCTTTCCTTGAGTTACACATTTGTCTGCTAGACACCAGCCACGGGCTTCTTTTTTTCATTTCAAATGGTTGTAATGACCAGAGCTATAGTTGTACAATTGGCCTGATTAATTTTCTCTCATCTTCAAGACATCTTGTTTTTCGCTCATAGACAGCACCTTGGTTTTAGAAAAATGAGGGAGCTTAAAACAAAAGATGCTCTCTTCTCGTTTGTGCATCAGATACAGATGTGCAGTAAATACCTCGAAATAAAATTGAAAGTTTTCTGAGCTCCTGTTTCATAATTATCTTGTGATGTCAATCCCAAGTCACGGGGATGTTTTTGTTTGTTTTTTTATTTGGAACAATCTTGACGTGTAACAGGCGTAAGAAGTTAGCATTCACGCAGTGATTCCGTAACATTTGACAGTTCTGCGTTTTGACACATAAACATCGCCCTGTTCCCAGTTTGGCATTTCAGTGGGTTCGTTTGCGGGGCAAAATAAACATTTTAAGTCGCCTACCACGATGCGAAACCGCTTATTTCGAGCCTTGCGTTTTTAGCACCATTCTAACAGCTTTGAAGAATGTGCGTGAACATTGCCCTGTGAATTGAGGATGAAGAGACGGACGGGTATGTGCACTTATTTTGCCATTCATCAATATATATTGATTAGCAAAACTGAGATGCAAATGCCAATAGAAAAAGAAAGTAGTAGAAGAAGAAGAACCACCAAGATGGTATCAAAAAGCTTCGCAGGGCTTAGGTCACGTGTAGTCAGAGGTCAAGGTGAAGCTCTGTGCAAAATCTTTGGCTGGTTACTCGTATGCCTACAGGTTGAAGAGTGGCTCCTCAGCCAGTAATCATCACCTTCATGCTGGTCATTAAACTACATTTCTGACAACTATCATATTCATAAAGGGATGATGAGAAAATACGGAGAAGTCATAGTAAATGCTAAGCTCACCTAAGAATGACATAACTAGCACGTTTAACACTGCAATTTAGTATTTGGATGAGTGATATCAGTTTTCACAGATGTCAGGCTGAAACTGTATACAGTATGTATATATATGCAACAAAGAATAGCCTCATCGCAGCCATGCACGCCCTTTACTTCTTTCCCATACCGACTGAACATATGAGAAAGTGAGACAACTGAATATCGGCAATTAATTAATATTGGATGATATAATCAATCGGTAGGCGGATTAATCGGTCGGGCCCCGCTTGATTGCAAATTTGGCAGCAAATTTTAATGTAACATGGTTGATCTCATGTAATATTGAGACGTCTCTGTTGAAGGGTTTATTTACAATTTGTTGTGCAAAGGGTTCTTTTTGATGTTTTACTGCTTGAAGATGCACAGTACAGTCGAAATCCCATTGGTTGACATCTAGAGTGACCCAGTTTAAAAAAAAAATCATTTGTTATTTTTCTCATTTTTCACATGTATTTTTACTTTGATAATGCCACATTTGATGGAGAAGAAAAATTGCAACGCAAAAGGCTAAATGAATGAGATTGTCATGCTGACCAGCATTGAATCCATGGATGGGGGCGGGGTGGGGGGGATGTGTTTTGTTTTTTGGTAAAAGTAACAAAAAAGAAAGATCTATGTTGGCAATGGAGCCGATCTTAATTGAAACAACTCACCGAGCGTGAGTGGCGAAGGCCTCTAATCTGATTGGACCGTTTTAGCGATGCAGCCCTACTACCTGCCTCCTGAGAAGACGACAAAGTTCAATACTGCTTCTGCCATATGCCTCAGCCACACATACTTTATATTTTGACGTCTGTCAATAATGCAAACATGTCATTCAGTTCAGTCATGCACAACGGGTTCTCTTCACAGCTCCTGTCAAGAGTGAATAAAAGTTCATTTAAGGGGGTAGGAATATAACAGTTGATTTACTGTATCATTTGGGTCCTGGAAGGGAAAACAAATGCCATTATTATAATTTTGTGTCGTTGATCTGCAGCCTGTTTTAATTGGGTTAAAAACAAAACAAAAAAACAACCAAAAAAAAATGCATTTCTCATTCACTGATACTGTGAGCAGCGATCCCGTCAAACTTACCCTTGCAGCGTCATACTTGGCGGCCCTCTCATTGTTGGCTTTCTCAGCCTTCTCCGCCAGCTTTTTTTGCATCTGAGGCCCCCTTCCGAAGAAGATGTAATTGACAAAGGCATACTCCAGAAGGGCCAGGAAGACCATGACGAAGCAGCCCATCAGGTACATGTCAATGGCCTTCACGTAGGGAATTTTGGGCAGCGTCTCTCTCAAGTGGGTGTTGATCGTAGTCATGGTCAGCACCGTGGTGATTCCTTGAGAGGAACACGAACAGGACATCCGTTGTGAGAGAGCTCATCCAAACAGACTTTTGCTTGTTTTGATTCCACTTTCCTTTTCTTTTGCCTATTTATGAAAGATGGTGATATTGATTCCGTTAAAAAAAAAGATGGTGGTTCAAGTACCCGAAAGAGGTTACTTCCAAACAATTTAGAACCAGCTATTTCAATTGGAATCTCTACTAACAAGCGAAACTCATTTTCGTATTCTCAGAAGCTGTAGAAGACATGTGTACATGTGACTTTTTATATTTTGTCTGCCCCAACCACAAATGTGCACACGAATTGACGCGGATAAATTCAATGGATTGGTGATAAAGTATGACCTCCATGAGTGGTAATACACTATTCTTTGACCGTCTTTCAGTACACTCGCTTTTCTCTTCACACTAAGCTAGAAACCACTTACTTAATCACATCTCGACTCGCTCTGCCGATCGTAATCATTTGAACAAAATCTGTACTTGACCCCTCAAAACAGCCTGAGTTCTGCAAGGCTTAAAAAATAGGGAGAAAAGTCTGCTGTAATTCTTAGTCCTGATTGGAGTATTTTGATGAAAGCTTGTCACAGACATTACACGGATTTTTTTTTTTAATTGCACTTCTGCAATACAATAAGATTTTATGGTCAATTACAATACTTGAAATTCTGTATGCAGTTGGCATGCGGTCACACAGGATATTTTGGTTGCGATATGCACTTCTGCTTATCTACAATCGCTTGGCTGGGAGATTGTCTGCATAACATTCTAAACAAAGATGTTTCAAAATGTATAGTATAACACCCCCAATTTACAGTTATCCGAGACTTTACATCCTGTACAGAGATCTCATTTGCTTTTATAAAGATGCTCTGGCTAACCACTACACCAATATTATCAGCGGCGTCAATGTCAAAGCATTCGTTTCCATAATCAACACTATCTTCAGACCGCCCGATGCTGTACAATGATAATTTCCACCCAGTGATAACTTAATAACTTGATGAAATTGTGATCATTTGCGGATTTTTGTGACAGTGTGATCATCTCGTTTTTTTCTGTTCATAATCTTGTTTTTTCAGAAAATGTGAGAACAGAAAATTATTGTGTTATATCGCTGGTGTCGGGTGTCACAATTTGGTAAATTTAGCCTATTTTCAGAATTCTATAGTTTTGGTCAATTCATACGGTGAGTGTTTTTTTTTTTTTGTATGAATTAGTGACCATCTAAAGTGCTGAAAATGGCTTGCTCTCTTTGACAATGGAATGGTTGATCAAACATGCTGTTTTTGGGGTCTCCCTAAAAGTGACGATTTCGGAGGTAAGAACTAATAATGGACAGCCAAAATGCAAATCCTCCCATCTGACAGCGGTGTCCAATCCAGGTACAGAAAGTAAACCTTGTTCGCAAGCGCTTCTACTCAAGAGATCTTGTACCTGCCGGTTGAGGAGAAGTTCCTTTGTGGAACTGGATTTGACACCTCTGTCAGATTGGAGGATTTGAATTTTGGCCATCGTAACACCGTCGTGGTTTGTGCTTATAATGTCATGACACGTTAAAAAGAATGTAAAGAGATGGACACTGGAGACATGTTTTTTGTATGAATGTTTAGTAAGTCTGCGATTGGCTGGCGGCCGGTTCAGATCGAGTGTACCCTGCCTACTGCCGAAGACAGCTGGCACGCCCTTGTGAGGATAAGTGGATCAGATAATGGTGGATGGATGTTTATGATTGATTGGTAACATATGGTGATATGTCATTGTGATGTGCCTGATGACAAATTTTTTCATCAGTTTTGAATTTTAAAATTCTAATTACAAAAAGCTGGGCGGCCCGGTAGTCCAGTGGTTAGCGCGTCGACTTCACAGTGCAGAGGTACCGGGTTCGATTCCAGCTCCGGCCTCCCTGTGTGGAGTTTGCATGTTCTCCCCGGGCTTGCGTGGGTTTTCTCCGGGTGCTCCGGTTTCCTCCCACATTCCAAAAACATGCATGGCAGGCGGATTGATCACTCTAAATTGTCCCTAGGTGTGAGTGTGAGCGTGCATGGTTGTTTGTCTCTGTGTGCCCTGCACTTGGCTGGAAACCAATTCAGGGTGTCCCCTGCCTACTGCCCGAAGACAGCTGGGATAGGCTCCAGCACCCCCCGCGACCCTAGTGAGGATTAATAGGTTCGGAAGATGAATGAATGAATGAATGAATAATTACAAAAAGCTTGTGTCATGGTTGATCTGTTTGGGACCAAGTGTTGGCTCTGCAGGGCTCCTCCTACGACACACCCGTCGGTCATCATCTTGTCTTTGCGTGAGCTCTGGGTTTTTGTTTGTTACTTTGAGTTCTTGTTGTTTTCAGGCCTTTGTTCTGTTTTTAGTTGTCTGTGTTTTGTTAATTTTGTTTGTCAAGTTCATCCTGCTCTTTTTTCCTGCCTGCTTTTTGGGGTCCTCCACCAACACCTTCGTGACAGCTAGACCACGACTCTCTCTCTCTCTCTCTCTCTCTCTCTCTCTCTCTGTCTCTCTCTCTCTCTCTCTCTCTATATATATATATAGATATATATTCATTCATTCATTTATTCATCTTCC
>CAAKHF010021718.1:23363-36176 GCA_901007745.1 Hippocampus kuda
TTTTACTCTGAGACTCATTTTGAAACAATTTGTGGATGAGGATTAGTCATTTGGCATGACCCAGTTTCATTCAAAAGGGCTGGTACCATCCAAGCAACCATTCAAGTCAAGGACAGAAATTCCCAAGAAATATGACAAAGTAGCAATGTGGAGCAAGTACCTTACCTGAGACCGTAAAGAACGGTTCCATCTGGATGAAGACGGATCATGCGGTTTTTGACGGTGACACCGTGAACAAATGACTTCTTGTCATTGAGGAAATAAGTGTCTGGTACCCAGAGCTGGTCTGCTACTCTATTATCCAAGGTCAGGTTGAGCGGTATTCCAACATAGGCAAGACGTTTGTCTCTCCAGTACTGTTGGAAATACATAGTCAGGGTGTAGTCCTGTGAAGGTACACAAAAGGAACATGGCGTTAGTTCAGGGAAGGTTTCAAAGTACTGTTTGGAGCAAAAGTGCCGTAACTGATTACATTTTCAACATACTGTAAGGTAGAGGTGACGTAACCATTGACAAATTCATTTCAAGGTGCGGTGTTCTCACAATTGCCGCTTCCTCTGTATCAGGGATGGGAAACTTATATAATGGGTGGGGCCGTAATTTTTCATCAGCACTACTGAGGGGCCAGAGTAGACCATGCGCTTAATGATCAGATGTATGACAAAATGCCATTTCAAATATGGACGAAAGACGTGCATACGTGCAAAATACAACGAATGATGGACTGGCAGAATGATGCAAATTGCCCAACTATGATAAAAACCAAAGGGTTATATAATACGATGGCCATTTTTCTACAATACTACATGTCAAATCGACGCTGAAAAGCAGGTATGTCCATTTTATTTTTTACATTAATGAGGTGTGTGAAACGCGGACACCCCTTTGACATAAAAATCTTAAAAATGGCAAAAATGGAAATACGTATTTTTCACAATAATATGGCAATATGATCACACAGCACACCATGAGCACAGGAAGGAGTCAAAGGTGCCTCTCGCACACACCGTTGCACTGGGGAGAGGAATCTCGCCTCTAATTGTGAAGATCTATGACCAATACATGTATATACATTTTATTGTTGAGTTAGAAACAAGATTAGAGAGGTAGAAGGTGAAGAATGTTCATCCAGCCCAAAAATCCGAAATTCATTTGAGTAATTTCTCCACAATTATTCATAGAACTTATTGATACTGCAGTTTTTAAAAACTTCAGCCGCAGGGTCTGTTTAGTGCCAGGGCTCGGTACCCATCCCGACTGATGTTACAACTTAATATTATAGAGTGGAAAACCACTGTTCATGGGGATAGGGAATGCACTCAAACTCCACACAGGAAGGCCGGGCCAGGATTCGAACCGACAGCCACTGCATTTTGAGGAGGATGTGCTCACCAGCTGATCACTGTGCCGCATGATTTGATTTATTAAGGGCACAAAAGTATTCAAAGCGACCTGACCTTGTGTGAAAAATCACGTGCCCCTCTTGTAAACATGGGTTTACTGGGGCTAATCACATTTTTCAGCTGCTTTTGGAAGTAATACATTCCGTGACAAAATTGTGATATGTGTAGAGTAACAATTACTTGTGACTTTTTAGTTCTGAGTTAAATGTAAGTACTCTTACAGTAGAGGGTGGGGAAGGGTGCACAAAAGTCAAATGAGATCTATATTGCATCTGCAAACAGTGGTTACAACGAATAGATGAATTACAACAATGTAATGATGTAAAAATTATTAAACAACCCAAAGGTTGTGTCAGGACATGACACAAACTTTTCTTCTTTGCCTCATTTGTTTAATTCCTGTTTTACAGTGTGCCACACAGACTGAAGCAAAAAGTATGTGGAATTAAACATGTTAATAGCTTATACTCTTTCAATAAGAAACATCAAGGTGCACTGAAACAGTGAGATTGGATTGGATTGGATAAAACTTTATTGTCAAATGTACTGTATGTGTAACATGTAACATACAGTACAGATGAAATTTCTTCCCTCTCAACATAAAACAAGAGGAGCCGCTGCGGGTGTCCGCGCCGCTATCAAAAGAAAAATTAACCAAAAAATGACAAAATAATACAAAACAACACATGAGACACAGACAATCGTGCAATCTTAACCACTTTCCTGCATACACTTTGTTGTCTGAAGCAGTTATAGATGAAAGAGGAGCAAATCAAAGATCTAACGGTAACTAGACAGAGCATGTTTTATAATTAAGTATTTTGGAACCTGAGTATATATCCTGACCTGAAATAGCAATAATATAGCATGACAACTGCAGAAATAATGACTTACATTGAACATTTCAAACTATGTTTTTTTTTTCACACCCGCAGACACAGAGAGAGTGGAAAAACAACATAGCTGACACAAAGTCAAAATAGTGACTGGGCACATCCAGCTAGGGACAAAATGAAGTTTTCAATTAACCGACCATGAATGTTTTTGGAATGTGGGAGGAAACCGGAGTACCCGGAGAAAACCCACACAGGCACGGGAAGAACATGCGAACTCCACACAGGAAGGCCAGAGCTTGGAATCAAACACTGGATGGACCTCGACACTGTGAGGCCGACGCGCTAACCAGCTATTCACCATGCCGGTGTGTATTTTAGTATCTGTTAATTCTTAGTTTGGTTTCACGTACGCGTATGAGGGTGAAAATACTGTGAGTGAGAAATATGTTATTCCCAGAAGTGGCCATTTCATAAATGCTAACGCAAGGTCCTTCAGTCCGTCACTGACAGACACTCGTTTTGCTGCCGATTGACGACGAACGGGAAACTTCCAAAAAATGGCGGACAAAGTGACAGTTTTTGTCCAATCACCCTTATCGTCACTAACCAGGTTAGTACCGGCGGACTTTCTCAGTCCGTCAATGATGGATTCCTGTTTTGCTGACCATTGATAGAAACACATGCTGCTTGTCTTGCGTGGATTTGGTTGCAGGGCTAATTACTACATTGGAGTTGCTCGGAGCGGAGGGGAGGAGGGACTCCTCATCCTTTGACAGGAAAAAAAAAAAAGGTTTAAACATTGCTAAGTCAATCTGGTGACTCAACTGGGTTCCAAATTCACTGTCTCCCGATTTCATCTGTGGCCATTAAGTCAAGGTCAGTCAAGTAAATTTGTGATTCCTGTCTGCAGATACTGTTTCTGTCAGAGGAGAAGGAGCAGCTCCTCCGCTCCATGCCGAGCAACTCCAGCATAGTATGTTATAAAGATATACAACAGCACCTCATTGATTTCATTCAAAGTCATTTTTAATTGAAAGAGAGCAAAAACACAGAGCAAACAGCTCAAACAGAAATTATTTAGAATTGGTCAAACAATGTTGCGTAAAGTATCCGTAATTCTCCCATTACTACAGTTAGGGTTCTGTTAGGTTCGGGGTCTAGAGATTTTTTTATGATTAGAAAATTATTTGCTATAGGCACCTTAATAACCACAACAACTGCAGCAAATTGGTAAAAGTTGATGCTTCTCATGTGTTTCATCAGCTCAAACAGCCAGGAAAGGGGGGGGGGGGGCAAACTGACTCCAAAGAGCATGGTGGCACAGGACATTGAAAACATATCACCCAGTTCTCCTCATTAAATTAAAACAATTCATGAAAGATAAACCAAAAAAAATATGACAAATCTAGAAATGTAGAGACAATGCACACTTAATGAGGTCAAATGACCCCTTTAGATAATAGGAGGATGCCATTCATGAAATAAGAGGTGAATATCGGACCTCTTTTCCACTGAACAAAACACATAAGGCACATCCCCCCTCTTCTCTTTTTGCTTTTCTGCACCCCCGCTCCCTTCTGTACTTCTCCTCCCTCCCTCTTGAGCCAACGCCATGTTTTCCCCTCTGCCCGCTGTGGCTCTGAAATGAAACCAGGCTGCACCAACCTGGCGCTGGCAAGGTACCCACACCTGCTGTTGCCGTAGCACTCAGGTTGACACATAATAACAAAGCAAGAGGCATGTTCAAGCGCTCTACACTCATTACATAACTGTAGGTATTTTTTTGGTGGGTTGGGGGGGGGCGCATCCCTGGTTTGCAAGACCCACACACTTACGAAACACTCGACGAAAACACAAACCACACGCAGTTTGCAGAAAGCCTCGAAAATCCAAGAGAATTATCCAAAGCTGAAGGCACATTCATCAGTATTTGATTCTAGATCGTTCTGAATGTTCTTCATTTATTTCTAGTGACAGCTCACTGGACAAGACACCAACAAGGAGAATCTTAGTCAGCACAGGCAACACAGATTGTACACACTGCTTGAGGAGGTAAAGTAAACTGGTATTGTGCCATGTGATAGAATAAATAGGAAGAATAACCTCTAAACACACCATTAAATGTTGTTGGGGTGTCGGGAAAATGTAGGAAAAAAAAGAATGGATGTAGCAGTAAAAGAGAAATGCTGTGCGATATAACTGTCATTGCATGATAGGTGCCGGAGTGACCACATGCCAACGGAAGCTTGGAATATTTAGCAGCCAATAAACCATGTTAGGTAACTTGAGTGGGTGCTCAAAGTGCACCCACACATCTCACTATGTTATGATTCCTCACAGTCAACAAAGAAAAATAATGATGAATCAATTTCTGAATGTTGGGCTTGAGATCAAAGCTGAGGTGTCACCTATGGGATGTACAGGTACCGAATGTGCTTATCTACTCTCTAATGATGAGAGTAGAAGTCCTTCGCTGCCACCTGTGGTTTTGTAACTCGCAAAGCGAGTGAGTGGGATTCATTCGCACTGTCATCTGATTTGGGTATGCATGTGGTGCTTCATGCCATTAGATAAAATACGCATCCTAAACTACAATGTCGTGACATAGTTGGTTCCAGGATGCTATTTTAAAACAATCATTCCCATAAGAAACAATGGATGGAAAAAGAAAAGTACCCTTTTCAAACTAGGACTTGTATTAACTTTTCATTCATTCATTCATCTTCCGAACCGCTTAATCCTCACTAGGGTCGCGGGGGGTGCTGGAGCCTACCCCAGCTGACTTCGGGCAGTAGGCGGGGGACACCCTGAATTGGTTGCCAGCCAATCGCAGTGTATTAACTTTATATTTTATATTTTAAACATAATTTCAAGAGTTTATAATTGTCAATAAATAATGAAGCTACATAAATCATCAATAAGAGAGAGGATTACTGCTTCGTCAGCTGACTTTGAGGTGTGGATTGCTTTCTTTTGCTTCTTGTCATGAGAGCAGTAGTCATGAAACAGCGGGGAATCTGAACCCGGTGAGACAGTGTCCAGAGAAGATCCCTCAGTTGAGAGGACATCTGTAATATGGCGGGGCATCGGTTTAAGTTCCACCGAGGCTTTGTCTGTAAGATAAGAAAAGCAAACCTCCAAGGATGGAGAGTGACCTAGGATCCCTACTATATGCAGCACAAAACACCAGTAAACCCGAAACACATGGGGCCCTATTTTCCTGCCCGACGCAATTCTAGTGTGGTCTAACTGTGTACATGGGTGCAGTTTTCTTTCCTTTGGAATTTTTATTGAGGTGTGTTAGAAACGGGCGTTTGTGCCATCGTGGGTATGAACACAGTTGATTTTCTTCTCAGGCAATGGAAGTGGCTCCTCTCATTTCCTTTAAATTCTGCCCAAAAGAGGTGCATGGGGTCTACATGCAGCGCAAAATCTGTCTGCCTCTACTGCCTCCTCACATTAAAAAAAAAAAAAAAAAATGCAATATCACCACCTGCACCAAAACTTAGACCTGCTTTCAGCAGCCATACAATTTAGTCTCCTTTCAGCCACCAAATTGTCAGATGTGCCGGCGGCTTGCTCGCCAGGGCACAGCACGGTCTGTCGAATTCTGAAACAATTTTTTTAAATGTGGGAGAAGGTAGGTAAGGAGAACAGCAAACTGCCCAAAATTGCCCAAAAGCAAACTGAGCTGCACTGCAGGGTCTTCCCTGGACAGTCACCGTGGTGAGCACTGGGTTCTTGAGATCAGAGGTTTAACCCATAAGAATCTGGTGGACAACATTTCAAAGCGGGCAGAAACAGCATCCAAATGGCTACAGCTGAAGAAGGACGAGTAGTAGCTGAACCGGGCTTGCAGGGGGTTTGGTGTGGGGCGTCAGAACTAATTAAGGATGACCCAAAAGACTGAGGGGGCAGTTCTAGGATGCTGGTTCTGTTCCTATGTTGTGAACTAACTGATCAGTAAAGTCGAGGGTAGTCACCTGAGTACCCGGTCTCAGTGTTACACTATGTTGATACCTTACTGCAGCTTTTCTTCATCTTTGGTCAGTTTCCAAAATTGGACCATCTGCAGGGCATTCAAATTTTCATGTTTGACTGTATTGGATTCTTCATTATCATCACTACACTTACCCACTAAAGAGTAGTGGAACATCACTAATTCTGTGCCTTTATTTATAGCGATTCTGTGCTTTTGATATGGCTGATGTTAAACTTGTATATACATTCAGCATCTATTCATCATTTTCTGAATGTAATAATCCACAAAGAGCTTCTGAGGCCAAGAAAAATTGTACTGGCAGTGGCACAGTATTGGACATTGTAGGTTATTCTATAATTAATTAATGCTGCTGATTTTGTTTCCATGTCGCCTGCATTACAAACATTACTTTACCCTTTAGCAATCACATCAAATGGCATCGCCCATCCATCTTTCCCCGAGGGATCATACATTGGGTTTGCATTAACAACTCCCTCGATAGTACCAGCAGGTGGGCAGTCCAGCAAGCACAAGCATGCCTTGACGTAAATAATTGAATTCAACCATGCACCATGTACAAACACATGGCCATCATCAATCTTTCATGGTTACAATCAAAACGAATTGGTGATGAGAACTAGCGCAGCTCTCCACTACCTGCCCTGTGGGCTGGGCTCTCGTTTGCTGTGAAAAGGATGGATTTGTGGCAATAATGCTGTTGCGATAAAAACAGCGACCAGTGTAGATAATGAGCCTCGATTATTCTATTAAGCCGGCTGGATAATCACATTCCTTTGTGAGGATCCAGATAAGTGGAGTTTTTGCTGTTAAGTGACCCTCATTTCCTCAACAGTCCTAAGTCCTCTTGCTGCCATGATCGTCATGATCGAAACAATTCACACAGGAATTGTCTTTTCTATCAAAAAAAAAGCAAAATGCTGTTATGAGTTGCAAAGAAAATCCGACTTTATACATGAATGCCATGAATGAAGATGAAGAATGTTTTCAATGTCCTGCACACGAAGAAGATGTTCTACCGCTCCAACTAAAAATGCTATGGACAGATAGATAAATAATAATTGCCAACAAAGATGGAAGTATTAACAAAACCAACTGTCAAATTGGTTGCACACCACAAGTAGCAAGGAGAGGCACTGCGAGCAATATTTGCCAGATGGCATGTGCCAGCTCACATCATTCCATGACAGAAGATAAAAATGCATTTATAAGAAATCACTACTTCTGATGTGTATCGAAGAAACATGAAAAATAAATGCAGCCTTGCTGTTTTTATCTCAACCTTAACTCCCCACTTCCTATGCAGGAGAGACAAATGATGATATAATATGTAACCAGCATATACTCTACATGAACCCATGTTCGCTAAAACAATTTGAGTCACTTGAATGTAATTTCAGCCTTGGGATGTCCCTGAGATGGGAATCACCACAGGGCGGGGGAAACCCCTGAATGTTTTTTCTATCACCTTCCATGTCTGCTATAGAAGGGCAAAAATAATCCTTGCTCAGAAAAAAAAAAAAAAAAAAAAAACGGCTGGGTTTGGCCCTTTATGTCTAAATGACAGGGTATCCCTTCAATAATAACAATAAATTCCTTGCAGTTTTATATTGCGTGATGTATAGCTGGTTAGCGCATCAACATCACAGTGCAGAGGTCGTGGGTTCAATCCCGGCTCCAGCCTCCCTGTGTTGAATTTGCATGTTTTCCCCGTGCCTGTGTGGGTTTTCTCCGGGTACTCTGGTTTCCTCCCACATTCCAAAAACATGCATGGCAGGTTGATTGAACACTCTAACTTGTCCCGAGGTGTGAGTGTGAGCGTGGATGGTTGTTCGTCTGTGGAAAACGGTTCAGGGTGGCCCCCGCATACTGCCCGAAGACAGCTGGGATAGGCTCCAGCACCCCCCAACGACCCTGATGAGGATAAAGAGGATCGGAAAATGGATGGATGATGGATGGATGTTGTATAGCTTCATATAATACTCAGAAAGCCAAAGCAATGAAACATTCTTGAGAAAAAGGAGACACATACCGGTCGGCAAAAATTATTTGTAATTTTTGAGGGTCAAAGGGACACTTATTGAATGGCTTATTGTAGCAGTTCATTTACAAGACCGCACAGCTTGTCTCTTTTAGGGATAAGGTTTTTTTTTTTTTTGGCTGCAATCATTCTCATGTTAATCTTACGTATCATTTACTCGGTCACATGCATTTGCAGCACAAGCAAAGTCTCTACTCCGGTAAAGAACCACGCTTCGTGCTAATATCCCCAATCACTTTAGTGCTCGTTCATTATGGAACACCGTGAACACTAAAACAGAGATATGCCATCGTACAGTATTTACAATCAATATTTACAACCCTCTTTGACTCAAACATTCAATAAATAAACAAAATATAACGCCCTGTGCACCGCGTAAACCAGTCACAGATATATTGAAGATAATAAAAGTCCATCTCACAACATTACGCTCTCGGCTCTCTCTCCAGCAAATCTCTCTGTCTGTCTGATCCTTCAGCTGGCACTCGGGACCCAAACCGCAAGCAATTGTTCACAAAATTCATGAAATAAATAAGCATTTCAAGATTTAACAGAAAAGCATAAGCATAAAGGTTTATGTGCAAATAATGACACATCCATAAAATGTTATACTCAAACAAAGATGATAGATTCCTGGTGTCATGGCAATCAATCAAAGGTAATATGAGCCCCAGGGTATCTGCACGCTTGTGAAGCATAACAGTGTTGATGTTTGACTTTAATTGAATCCCACTTGAAACATATAGCACAAAATGAATATTTGGGGTAATAGCAATAATTCTGGCATGCAGACGATGCATTTGTAACACGTGTCAGTCACATGACATCATCTTTAGCAGATGTCTCCATCAAAAGACAACATAGAGGAGTGATCACCTCATTACCCCAAATGTTCTCCCTTGTCCCGCCTTGCACCTTTATAATCTCTTCCCTCCTTGACGGAATTTCTGATGGGAGGTGCGAGCATGTAAACAGAGGAGTGTGGATTCCATTTCTCAATATTTTTGCCACTCAATGCTTTTAAATTTTGTGTCATTTGCCATCAAAATGGGCATCCATCATTGATGGAATGCCCACCTCTCTTTCTTATGCAGTATATTTTTCTCTTTCTTTCTGAAATATACGCCTCCTCTCAACCGATATATGCGGCGAAGTTCTGACTTGATTTAAGGGTTTCGGGTGGCTGGGTATCCTTCTTGACGCTTATATATATATATATATATAGAGGGCGGCCCGGTAGTCCAGTGGTTAGCACGTCGACTTCACAGTGCAGAGGTGCCGGGTTCGATTCCAGCTCGTGTGGAGTTTGCATGTTCTCACCGGGCCTGCGGGGGTTTTCTCCGGGTGCTCCGGTTTCCTCCCACATTCCAAAAACATGCATGGCAGGCTGATTGAACACTCTAAAATTGTCCCTAGGTGTGAGTGCGGGCGTGCATGGTTGTTTGTCTCTGTGTGCCCTGCGATTGGCACACAGATTCACACCAATTCAGGGTGTCCCCTGCCTACTGCCCGAAGACAGCTGGGATAGGCTCCAGCACCCCCCGCGACCCTAATGAGGATGAAGCGGTTCGGAAGATGAATGAATGAATATATATATATATATATATATATATATATATATATATATATATATATATATACTGATATATACTGTATATATATATATATACACACACAATCACTTATTAAGTAGCCTGGCATTTTGTTGCTTACTCTGCGATGTAACACGGTTCCAGCCAGACCCATGTGACAAGTGTGCTGTCTCACACAAACATTCATTTCAGTGTATTGCGACTGCAGATAGCTTAGCAATTAGCATTGCTTCACTGTCATTCTCCTTACTTACTACTTGCCGTACCTCTCTGACAATAATGCTTTCAAATGATGATGATGGTAAAAAGCTGCACTTGAACATTGCAGCTTTTTCACTGATGCTATGTAGACACCGGATGCAAAGCGAACTGTTGCCTCCATGTCATGTTTTGTCACTTTAGCTTTCCAAAGTAGCGTGCAGCAAGCATTCCTCAATATGAACAGTGGGAAACAGCAAGGTGATGTCTGCATAACAAGTTTTTCATGGAGGTCTTTTTTCTACTTTCTCTTTGGAGCTGGCCATACATTTATGGCATTTCTGTCACACTGAGCAGTGAGCACTAAGAGAGATACAACAACGTAATTAACCCTTGTGCCCTGCAGGTACACTTCCTGTACACCTGCATGCGTTGTGTCGCAAAAACAAATGCATGCCACAGGTTTGAAACCCATGCATGGCATGCATTTGCTTTTGCAACACAACGCATGCAGGTGTACAGGAAGTGTACCTGCAGGGCACAAGGGTTAAAATGAATTATTACAATTGGCCTGTAGGGTCTTAATCTGCACCTTGGGGCCAATTCATTCCTGAAATATATACTTGCTATACCGTGCACCCTTATACTGTACACATTTTCAAATGATGACTTCTACAACATTCCAAAAAAAACCCATAATGCCCCATCATTGGTGCGCTATTTTCATGAAAAGGCCAGAAGGTTTCCCACGTGGTCCTTGGGGACTACCTTGTGCCGTGAGCACCACATTGATAACCCCTGTCCAGCACACCTGCCACCCAAATGAGGATAAGCTGTCGTGAAAGAAGTCTAGAGAGTGTTTACAAAGTCATTCTTTTCCTTTTGGTCACATTTTTAAAATAGAACCTTGGGATGGTGTTCTTAGCAATTCTCAAGTTCTTCATCCCTGTAAAAACACCACTGGAACATCATCCTTCTGTACATTGGGATCAGCACGTAGCTTTCACCAATTCTAGATTTGCAGCCGACACTTTATCCAACAGCATTTGGCCTCTTGAGGCCAATTACATCCCATCAGTCTGGAAGTAGGATGCTGGATAAAAGACATGCGGGTATATTAAGCCACACTGTAGAGAAAAGATCTGTGAGACCTATATACAGTAGAATAATGATGGTGACACAGTTAGGGCCTACACTGGTGGGCATACAACGGTTAACTTGCTAACTGTATGAGCTGATATGTTGTAACGAAATGAAGCTGATGCCAGAAAAGCCCAACACGCCAAACAGAGGTAAAAACAAACAATCAAACAACAACAAAAAAAAAAAAATCATGGCGTGAGAAAACCAACTAACTAGTCGGAAAAAAAGGAAAACAATGGCAGCATGGACATTTGGCGAAGGAGAGAGATGTTTTCAGCCCTCCACAATGAATTGCTCTCTCTTTCGCCCACATGCAGCCGTGGGATGACTTGCTTGTTCATACTGTTAATGTAACTTGGTGCAGACCGTTTGCCCACATGAGGGTCTGTTAATTAATTTCCTATAAAACGGGAGCTAGTACATGTGGTGGGATCAGAAGCTTTGATAACTTCCTACAGAAAATCCTAGACATTACAGTTGGAGTGTGTACATTTATGTCACACATAAACCAAAAACAGTGCTATGACGTTCATCTTTACAATTTCTAATCTCAACTATATTTGCAACTTGTTCAAAGAAAATGTGCACAAGTGACACAATGATTGAACTCGTTTTGAGAAATTCAATTTGATATGAGAAACGTATCGAAGCAACTGAGAAAAAAAAGAAAACAAAAAAAACAAAAACAAAAACCTCGGTCCTTGGGGTCGACCTGCAAAAAGGCTCCTTAAAATTAGCAAGTTGCTTCTCAAAATGAAGTCATTGATGAGCACAGCTGCTCCTCAAAGAAGAAAATTATTTTGAGATGTGTGCTCAAGTGGAACATGGGGTAACGCCATGACATGCAACAGTGATAATTATCAGCTTTCTTGTTTTTGCTAATTGTTCAGGAATGCGTATATCAAAGTTCTGTAATTGAAAACAATCTTTTTAAACGCTAACGGAATTACCAGGGGCTGTAGTTAACCCTGCTCCCTCCGTGCAGGACTCAGGAGGCAGGGAGTGTGGCAGCCACGGATAGTTCCTTGAACAGCGGTCGTAGAAAGAGCGCCGCTGGTGTGTGAGTCTCTCTGCGATGAACTGAAGCATATTGCTGCGACATGCATATGATATGTTGCACTATTCAAATGAGTTCTCGCAGCTACTGCGGCTGCTGTCTTCATGAACGCACGAGCTGCTAATTACACTTTGGGTATGTCAGAAGGCTTGCGTTGTCACTGGCTAAGCGCAGGTCGTAGCTAGGCCTTTGGCGCCTGGGGTAACTAAAACTGACACACTTCACCGCCACTTTTAGTAACATTTTGGCTAAAGGTGAGTTAAATAATTTAGATAACTTTGTCCTCTTTTGAAATCAGTGACAATTATTTGACAGCTTTAGTTAGCATACTAATAATTACCACAAAAGGTTTATAACATTGGTTCTTGCTAACCAAAAAGTGCTAATTTGAGAAAATGCTCATCTTTCCTGAGATAGATACACAGTAGTCCTAAAAATCCTTCTTGAGGATTATTATCTAACAAGTGAATCATCTAGGGCGGCTCGGTAGTCCAGTGGTTAGCACGTCGACTTCACAGTGCAGAGGTACCGGGTTCGATTCCA
>CAAKHF010021726.1:0-10000 GCA_901007745.1 Hippocampus kuda
GATCCAACACATAACTGCAGGGTGTAAGATGCTGGCAGGGAAAGCCTACATGGAACGCCATAACCAGGTGGCTGGCATAGTCTACCGAAACATCTGTGCGGAGTATGGACTGGAAACGCCAAGGTCAAAATGGGAAACACCTCCGAAGGTCGTGGAGAATGACAGAGCGAAGATCCTGTGGGACTTCCAGATCCAGACCGACAAGATGGTAATGGCGAACCAACCAGATATCGTGATCATAGATAAAGGGCAGAGGAAAGCCGTTGTAGTGGATGTAGCGGTCCCAAGTGATGGAAACATCAGAAAGAAGGAACACAAGAAACTTGAGAAATACCAAGGGCTCAGAGAGGAGCTGGAGAGAGCCTGGAAGGTAAAGGTGACAGTCGTGCCTGTGGTAGTCGGAGCACTCGGGGCAGTGACCCCCAAACTAGATGAGTGGTTGCAACAGATCCCGGGAACAACATCGGACATCTCAGTCCAGAAATGTGCAGTGCTGGGAACAGCAAGGATACTGAGCAGAACCCTCAAGCTTCCTGGCCTCTGGTAGAGGACCCGAGCTGAATGAGGGACGGACACCACCCAAGGGGTGAGATGAGGATTTTTTTTTTATATATATATATAATTAGAGCTGTCAGTTTAGCGCGTTATTATCAACATTAATTGAAATGAATTTTAACGTGATTAAATTTTTTCTCGCGAGATTAATGCGGCACACGTCACAGCGGATTTTACGTTGCTCTATAAATAAACTGGAAACAAAACAACAAGTGCACTGCAGAACTCCACG
This sequence comes from Hippocampus kuda, assembly GCA_901007745.1. NCBI lineage: Eukaryota > Metazoa > Chordata > Actinopteri > Syngnathiformes > Syngnathidae > Hippocampus > Hippocampus kuda. The sequence continues at coordinate 788 of CAAKHF010021726.1, forward strand.
CCCATGTCTGTTTTGCCAGCCATGGCAGCGCGAGACACCGAAAACGGATACTTAAAGAGTTTATGTATGGAAAGTTTATTTTTAAAAAGTTGCCAGATGGTTCCACTGACAAGACCAAAGTTATCTGTATGTTTTGCAGTCGTAAACTGAGCTATCATCATAGCACCTCGAGTCTGAAACATGACTTAATGGCCAAGCCGCTGATGTGAGTACTCCGCCCCCTCGTCTAAGACAGACAGCTATGGATCATTTCAAAGCGAAGAAAATGGATGACACGACTGATAGAGAAATCTATGAGCAAAATTGTATCATGTTTAAAGTTTCATTTAATTTTGGCACGTCTAAGCGTTTGGGTGCGTATCCAGCACCCCCAAATGCCTGTGCACGAAGGCGCTGGCCACCTGGGCAGAGGGCTGTTGAAGTCCATGCAGGTGGGCGATCAGAGGAGAGAGGGTTAGCCTCGGTCACAAAGGGGGAATGAATAATTCGGGAACAGCAGTTGAACAACAAAAGACGATTTGAGAACACCCATCGCGCCCAGGCGACATTTGTCGTCCGCAAAAACATGTTGATTCAGTGTAGACCAGACAGAAAGGCGCCAACGTACCGGTGGTTCAAAGCTTAAACCAAGGTAACCAATCACTACCAAGGGGCCGGACCGGGGGTGCGGTATGCAAATATCGGGGGCAGTGTTTTCTTGTATGTTACAATAAAAGTACGAATTGGCGGGAAGGGAGTTCGAGAGTGTGATTACCGGGGCAACAACTGTCGTTCGCCCTCAGAGATCCCTCCCGCCGATCTCGAAGACAATTTTCCCTGTGTGCCGAGTCATTTCTTTAACTTTGTCTGAGAAAAACGCTAACAACGACGAAGAACAAATTTGCTGGAGCCATAGCTAAATGTATGGCTACTGCATGCCAGCCTGTCAACATTGTCCACAGCTCGACTCAAGCTGAAATCATTTTCATTGCATCGAACGACTCCAATACGGATTGCCAGCGAGAACCTCCATTACAAGCTATGTACAGAAATTGTACGTAGCGGAGAAGGCTAAGGTACACCAAGTGGGAGAAGACACTGTTTCGGGAGAGAAATAAGAGACTAGGTTGATGAGCCTCTGGTGAATAAAGAGCAGGTAGCCTGTTGAGTACAATGCATGCCACTGACACGATTGTGACTTGTTTGGAACTATTTTAATAATAATAATAATAATACATTTCATTTATAAGCGCCTTTCAAAACACTCAAGGACACTTTATAACCAAAACAAGAAAAATAAAATAACATATAAAATTATAAATAATAAAAGGAAAGATGAATTTAAACTGAATAGAGATTTTAAATAGTTGACGCCGGCAACATCGCTGTCGCAAGGAGCACTAGCCGACCCAGCCAGGCCGGCCACCACGCCGTGGTCCGCGAATCGGCCGCCGTTTCTGCCACTGCCTCTGCGTGGCCGGCTGGAGGACGACCAAAAGTAGGTGATGCCCCTGGAGCCATTGAGGTGGAAGTCCCGACGAGTTTCGCGGCGGATGTACCTCCGGGAAAGACGAGGAGCGACGCCCGGGAAGCGGCGCAGCGCAGGTGGGGAGCCCGACCACCGTAAGCGGAGCCCAAGAAGCCCCACCACCGAGCACCGCAGCAGTCCCCCCACGGGCAAACGGAGGAGCGACAGGACGGTCCACAGCAGCGTAGCCCAGACACAGGTCCCTTCGACCCCCCACCACGGACTTCGCGACAGCGCGACCGAGGACAACCGTGTGACGATCGACGGTCCAAAACCACAACGAATTTCGACAGGAGTGTAGGGTTTCTCCCACGACGAGAGTAAACCGTAGAAACGACAGTAAACCATAAAAAATTAAAAAAAAAAAAAAAAAAAGAATAATTGCGGGTGAGCAGCGGCAGCCAGACGCGCCAACCCGGAAGTAATATTTTGGGTGGAAGGTGTTCCGTGTCCATATAAATAAAGGGGGTGGAACTTCTCTGTGTTCGCCTGACAGTGACGGTGCGCTGAAGCACGTCGAGAGTTCAGCGGTGCAGTGGTAGCGACCACACTGAAAATAAAATGTTTCCAGTGTTGTGCCTCAAACCAAGTGTAGTCATCCGAAATTATGTCTACACAAAACCATAGAGAGACTTCCGCGCAAGAAGGACTAACAGGATCAACATAGTCTGACTGCTGTGAGATTATGTGTGAATAACTGCTCCAAGTGAAAAATGTTCATGTAAAATTGAAAATCGAAATTGTTGTTTCAGTAAATATTTGCATTTTGCACACAGAAAACTGATCCATGATTCCATGTTGATGAGAGCATTAAAACGGGGAAAAAAAGGACAAAAATTTTTTAAAGGAAATTTAGAAACGATAAAAAATGTGTGAGTAATCACGATTAATTATGAGTTAATTATGACAATGCGTTTTTAATTGCGATTAAATATTGTCATCATTTAACAGCACTAACGTACTGTATGTATAGATAGATAGATAGATAGATAGATAGATAGATAGATAGATAGATAGATAGATAGATAGACAGACAGACAGACAGACAGACAGACAGACAGACAGACAGACAGACAGACAGACAGACAGACAGACAGACAGACAGACAGAAACACACACACACACACACACACACACACACAGGGTGGCTCGTGGGCCAGTGGTTAGCGCGTTGGCCTGACAGTACGGAGGTGCAGGGTTCCATTCCGCCTCCGGCCTTCCTGTGTGGAGTTTGCATGTTCTCCCCGTGCCTGCGTGGGTTTTCTCCGGGTACTCCGGTTTCCTCCCACATTCCAAATACATCCATGGCAGGTTAATGGAACACTCTAAATTGTCCCTAGGTGTGAGTGTGAGTCCAGATGGTTGTTTGTCTGTGTGTGCCCTGCGATGGCTGGCAACCGGTTCAGGGTGTCCCCTGCCTACTGCCTGAAGAAAGCGGGGATAGGCTCCAGCACGCCCCGTGACCCTTGTGAGGATAAAGCGGATCGGAAAATGGATGGATTTTTAGCAAGGGCGGGCTTTACAAAATGAATACATGCATGTTAATTTCAGTCACATTTGAAATAAAGTCATTTTTATTTGTTTTTCAAAGTATCCCTTTGGATAATGGAAAGTATTTTCCATTTAAGGACACACACACACACACAAACACACGCACACACACACACACACACACACACACACTGCTTTTTATTTCTTCTGTCTCACTGCCAGTCTAACTGTCTACGCTTGCTGGGGGTTTGCATGGCTTTTTCCCCTCTTTTTTTGCCTCAATGTACTATTCCCAACAAATACCACAATATATAATAATACAACATTGATATAAGTAATATCTATTAAAAACAAAGATTATAAATTGAACATTATGTGTGTAGTAAAAAAAAAAAATCAGCCAAACATCTGATATTGAAGCATGGTTTGCCATTTGTTTGTGTTGCACTTTTTGGTGTCTTGACATTGCACTAGTTGAACTGTGTCATCTCCATTAGGAGCAAAAACTTTTCCACATTTGGCCGCATCAGCAGATCTCATTTTCTTAAATCTTGCCTTCTCTGCACCACTTCTTCTTTCTGTTATCAATCATGACTTCTGACTACATTTCCTGTGACTGTGCTAAGCTAACCCTGAGTACTGATTGGCTGGAAGGGGGGGGGACACGCTTGCTCCTCAGCGAATGCTTGTATAATCTGTTTTGCACGAAATAGTGGCCCCAACGGTCCATAAAGCAGGCTGGCCAAGTGAGAAAATTCCCACCGCTCAATCTCCAAAAGCACTTTATTTGCGGATTTTGAATTCAACCTGTAGGCAGAACTAGCGCTCCTGAGCAACCCACCAGGAACTGAACAGAATGTCCAGAGGGCCCAGACCAGGCCTGCTCTGGACAGTTACCGGTCAATTATCAGGCACATATCAGACAGACAGACACATTTACACAACAAGAGTGGGAATTGAATCACTCTGCCTGCACAGAACTAAGCTGACTGAAAAACTACACTGTCAGTAACTCTGTTGGAAAACCAGAAAATGTCAAATGCATCTCTCAACTCTACCCCATCTGGTGGAACTGCCTTTTTTGGCTTCAATGTGAAATCGCTACTGTGATCGGTGTGTTTTGTGTGCTGCAGCTGGCTAGTCATTATGGAAAAAAGTGAGCAATGCATGACAGACTCTCTGTCAACAGAATATGGATGATGCAGCATTTTATGTCCACAGGTCAGCAAACATTTCTTGGAAACTGCTCATACTTGAGCCACACTTCACCCTCATCTTTTTCCAGTGCGGTCCAACCACATGCAACACAATACCTGAATGGGAAATCTCAAATGGATGTCCGGTGACAACCTGAAGTCACTGCTGGTTTCAGCAGTCTGAATGACGTCCCAAAGTGTGGCGCTGGTTGTACACTGTCAAAAAAAAACAAAAAACAAATTGGAGAGTGAAAAATATAGCTTGATGATGAAAATCTGCAGGCGGCCCGGTAGTCCAGTGGTTAGCACGTCGACTTCACAGTGCAGAGGTACCGGGTTCGATTCCAGCTCCGGCCTCCCTGTGTGGAGTTTGCATGTTCTCCCCGGGCCTGCGTGGGTTTTCTCCGGGTGCTCCGGTTTCCTCCCACATTCCAAAAAAAAAGTAAAATATTCCTATCCTTTGAAAAACAACAACTACAAAGTCTACTCAAATAATGTACTGTACAATGTAAAAAAAAAAAAGAACTTCTAGCGTCTACCCATTAAATGTAGGGTAAGAATTTGCAATTGGGTAAATGTTAGGGATTGAGAATTGAAAACGGGTTCTTACTGAGAACTGTTTCGGAGAGTTTTAATTCCTTGGCATCATTGTTTTAGCAAACCCTTACCTAGTCGGGACAAATAAAGGCCCCATGCACGGTGCGTTGGGATGTGATTTACCAGTGCGCCGAGCAACGCTCGAAAGTTTGTTTACATTTTACAAGAAAGTATAACGGTGGCCCAGTGGTCGACTGTTTAGCACATCAGCCTCCCAATGCAGGGGTGCAGGATTCGATTCCCTCTCCAGCCTTCCTGTGTGGAGTTTGCATAGTCTCCCCATGCCTGCGTGGGTTTTCTCCGGGTACTCTATTTTTCCTCCCACATTCCAAAAACACGCGGGGTAGGTTAATGGAACACGCTAAATTGCCCTTCGGTGTGAGTCTGAGCGTGAGCGCGGATCGTCGGTTGCCCACATGTGCCCTGCAATTGGCTGGCAACAAGTTCAGGGTGTCCCCCGCCTACTGCCCGAAGACAGCTGGGATAGGCTCCAGCGCCCCCCACAATTCTTGTTCTTTTTTTCTACCGTGGCTTACAATCACTGCCTGTATCAGACAGAAGGATTTTATTTTTATCTACTTGAGCGATGAGAGCAACCATTAACAGGAGTGTTCGTGACTATCGTGCCTCTGTAGCGGCAAATTACTGTCCTTTTGTCACCACGGCAGCAGGTCATGAGGTTCCTGACTCCTGCCTTTCTTCAACGGGCCTTCCCGTTCAGCAACGATACAACAATAAAAGTACAAAGCCGTCGTAGTTGATAAAAAAAAAAAAAGATTCGCTTTAATTTGTTATTGAACACAAATTATTAAGGCATTACAAAAAAATGACAAACATAACTTGGTAGTGTAACGTTAGCCCATTAACATGATACTACATTACACTTAAACGAAATACGTTGCAAGTAACACATGCAGAAAAGTTGTTGCTCCATGCCCGACTGCCTTCCTGAGGATGCTTACCTCAACACCACCCACAGCAGCTACACTAGCTTTTTAAGAGGCTGAAGGCAGGGCAACTAATGGAGCCCAGACACATTAATATTCTTAATAAATTTGCTGTAAGTAAAATAGCAATAAAACAAAACATCAACTACAAGCAAAACAGCTCTCACCTGTTAAATTCAAATTATTCAATAGTAACAAAAAGCTAAATATGTAATTTTACCAAATTTTCCTTATGGCTCTATCCCAGCCGTCTTCAGTCAGTAGGCAGGGAACACCCTGAACCAGTTGTCAGCTAATCGCAAGGCACACAGAGACGAACAACCATCTCACGCTCCATCTCACGCTCACACTCACACTCACATTCACACCTCACACCCAGGGAGAATTTTAAGTGTTCAATCAGCCTGCCACGCATGTTTTTGGAATGTGGGAGGAAACCAGAGTACCCGGAGAAAACCCATGCAGGCCCGGGGAGAACATACAAACTCCACATGGGGAGGCCGGAGCGGGGATTGAACCCAAGACCTCTGCACTATGAGGTCGACGCGCTAACCACTGGATCACCGGGCCTCCCCATAAATAAAACAGTGCATGTTTTTTTAACATGAGTATACACATGATTTTTTGGGGTATATTTGATAATAAATTAATATAAGCAACAACAAATTCTGAAGAGCCGTTTGGCAGCCAAAAGAGCCAAGCCATATGAGCTGGTCCTCTATAGAGAGCCATTGCTCACTCTCGAGAGTGGAGTGTGTGGCAGAAAAAGGACAGGAAGAAGAATGAAGAGTGAAAAATGTAAACATATTAGCGTGAGTAAAAACTTCTAAATGACTTATTCATCAGTCGCTGGTTTGAAACAGTTGAATCCGTAAATGTTGGCGGGACTCCAAAAGGGCCAAAAGAGAACACGGATTAATGATGAAGCGGGTGAAGAGGACTCAGGATGGCATGTTACTGTTGCAAGTGAGGAGCAGCATCTTTTGTTCATTTGTTGCCAGCGATGTCAACAATATTTGCACAGAACAAGAGTGGCCGGACCACTGATGTCAAACGACCAAATGGGAGTTAATATATATATTTATATATAATTTATTTATTTATTTATTACCTGGCAAAAGTCGAATAAGTAGAGTACCTGCACTGATTTCATTTCATTTAAAGCACTGCTTTACCCATTATATGTGATTGAATTTTACCTAATTGGCTGCTGTTACCCTACGTCATGCTGCCATGTTATTATTTCAAGCAGTGTACCAACATGAGCTGACAGACCGATTCAACTGCTACAGTCCATGATGTCCACAAGTAATAATCCAAGACTACATTTGCTTTGACTCAACTGGATGTAATGTTGTTCTTCCCCTTGTGTAAGTGTTACTTTTTCAACTTGGCTCCTTTCAACCTCCTGCCATCACAACAATGATGTTTTCATTTCGTTTATCACCGTTTAGCATCGCAGTCTGTCAATGCACAGTTTAACAGCAACGGCTAATCGCTTAACCTTCCTGAAGCAAATGATCCCTTTGAGGTTGGCTTCAAACCTTGAAATATGACGTTGGAGGACATTTAAGGCTGGAAACCGCCAGAAGTGCTAAAAATACCACTGCCAGTCTGGTAGCCACGAGACTCCGTCACACATTCATTACCACACGACCTGAGGTTGAGAGGAGAGGAGTGAGTAGGGGATGTGGTCAGAAAAAAAGCCATATAGTGTGTGCGCGCACGTGTGTGTGTGTGTGTGTGTGTGTGTGTGTGTGTGTGTGTGTGTGTGTGTGTGTGTATGTGTGTGTGTGTGCATGTGTGTGTGTGTGCGCGCGCGTGCGTGCATGTGTTTACGTCTGTATTTGCGTGTGTGCTTAGACAGCGACAGTAAGAAAGTTTAGAAATGTGGTAAAAAGAAGAAAAGAGAAATGGAAAGTCAAGGTATGAGGTGTGTGTGTGTGTGCGTGTGTGTGCGTGTGTGTGTGTGTGTGTGCGCACGTGCGCACAGAATCAAGAATGGTTGTGGTCAGATACATTACCATGATATTTTTCCTCTGGTTTCCTGTCATCTCACAATGACGGCCCTCAATGCAGTCTACTGGCTTATTATTGAAATCTTACATCACTTCATTTCTGAAGAATGTGGCAAATGAAATCAATTTTTGACGATTCCCCACCTCCTCCTCTAACTCCGTCCCTCATCTCCCTCATCTTGATCCCTCGTCTGTGCTCTCGCCTCTCCCATCTCTGCGCTTCCATCCAGCGTCCTTCTCTTGTCTGTGATTTATTCCCCTGCTTCTCTCCATCCGTCCGTCCGTCTGTCTGGTGTACTCTGTTCCAGCTGCAGAGTCCCACTTGGACCATCAATCCTTCTCTTCAACCCATACCTGGCCCTCCATCAGCAAGCAAACATACGGACACACACTCGCGCGGGGCCACACTTACACTCACGGTACATTCATGTCATGTGCACGTATTGTATACGTGTACTGCATCTATGCATGCATACTCAAATGCGCAGGACGCCAGAGGGGCAACCCGATCTTCAGTCAACCTTGGACTGAACCGCTCAGATGGAGCTTCCAGGTTCGGGTCCGAATGTGAAATCAAGACTAACAAGGTGATCTGTGGCTGTGCAAACTCAGAATTCAGCCAGTTCTGCTTCCAGATCTCAAATTTCTTTCCCGGGCTGCCCTTCAGCCTGTAGCGCAGTTCGCAGGAGACAACATTGGATTTGAAAACAAACAGAAGCTGTCGATTTATGCGAGGAACGCAGCTTTTAATGACATGGAGGAAGGAGATTGTTAGACGGGCTTTGACCAATGACACCGATAAAGTATAGAAAATGTGTTAACTAATTGTGAATACATCACTTACGATACCAATATTTATTTCAGTGTCTACAGTTTAAGATAAGGTGAGAGAGCAGTATTTAGGGCCCCACTAATTACTTTCCTCTCATTTCCGATATGCAATGTGAAATAATTTCACCTTTCTTGATTTGTTATTGTTGGCGGTTCAGTGGTAAAACTCTAGACGTACCGAGCAAATCAAGGTTGAATTTTGTGTGGTATTTGAACCTTGAAAGGCTACAAGGAGCAGGAGCGCTGTGATCGGTGAAGGAGGAAAGCATGCTGAAATGTAGTGTTGTCCTTCTGGGACTCGGTTTTGGTCTCAAGGCCACGTTTTGATGGTATCGTCTCGTCTCAGAATCAAAGGCTTTTATTCCACGGTCTCGGCATGGGATTTTTTTTATCAAGACCGGTCAAGACCAGGCCGGGACAACTGTGATCAGTGAGAAACACAAAAAGTAGTTACTGCACTGCCTTCCTTGTGTCGCTTGGAGTGCTACGTCTCTCTCCATTTTAAAAACAACATCGCAAAATTTGGTTTTGTTACAAACATAATGAAAAAAAGATACTGGTCATTTTGTTCAGGTTTTTGTGTGTGTGTGTGTGTGTGTGTGTGTGTGTGTGTGGGGGGTGTGTGT